>QKWP01000899.1:4233-106819 GCA_003550325.1 Gigaspora rosea | reverse complement strand
AAAAAAAAAAAAATTCTAATTTTATTTTTTTTTTTACGCTTGTAATATCGATATGGTAAATAAAAATTTGGATACTGTATCGGGTATGTGCTGTACGTACGTACGTGCGTACAGTACAATTACAAAATGACTTCATATCTCGCACTAAATAAAATTTTATTTTTATGAAGTCGTCTTACATCCTGTGCGAAATAATTTTTAGTAAGAGCAAATGACACATGACACCTATCTCTTAATAAAAAAAAAATGAAGACAAACAAAATTAAGTCGAAACCACAAGCATACTTAAAAATGACAAAAATGTCGTTTCAATTATAAAGTCGTTTCAATTAACTAGTCACACTAAACCGGATAACTGGGCGCAAAAAATCGCTATTTAACCTTTCTATATAAAAAACTCTTTTTTATTGGTCCGTTTTAAGATTATTCACGTGCGTGCATTTATAGGGGCGCATATATATGCTTCGAGCTCTGAAATTTGTTGCACGTGCAGAATATAGAAGGCGCTTAAGTCCCAAGCTTGGGGCCGGGCTATGGTGTGCATATAGAGAGGGTGTGCACTTAGGGAGTGTGCACTTAGGGGGTGTGACTGTATTGTATTCATTGATCATATGAAATAAATAATAGCCCTAAAATAATATAAGCCGGAAATTCTGTTTTTCTTTAAATAGTTTTATATATTTACATATTTGTTTTCTCAGCTATTTACAGCATCATTATCTTTAAAGCACAATAAAAACAAAGTACAAGCATGATCAAAATCTGGTATGGTAGTGAAAACATAGTGATTCATAATAATGCACATTACAATTGCTTATCTTATTAAATTTTGATTTATAATTTTGCTCAAATCTTCCGTTCCTGGTTTCGCGCGATGACTTCGCGCAGCTATCTAGTTTAAAAATAATGTAGATGATCTAAGAATGTCGTAATGGTACATCCTATAACATACATACAGAGTTATATCATAAGCATACAAAAATATTAACTCCTTCCAAAAATAACTAAATGAAAATCATTAAAAAAGATTTTACAAAAAACAGGATAAACGACATCAAAAAATTGAAGGAAACCATCCCTACCACATTTCATGTTACACATGAAACGTGATATACTAGTACTTTCTTTCGAAATACTATCAAAAAAATTTGCTTATTTTATCTTCGGATAACTTCTAATTCATTTTCTGATTTCAAAATTTTAAAACAGAAATAGGACTCTCGAACTCCAATTTATTTTCAAAATAAGTTAATTCTGAAACCTCCTATTATTTCTAGGTATACCATTTAAATAAAATTTATTCGAATTTATAGTATTTTGTGTTGACAAATTTTTACAATGGGATGAGGTATAGTCAAGTGAACGTAAATATTTCTGTACCTTAATTTGAGCCATAAAACTAAAATTATAAAGAGCATATAACCTTTAAATATTCTAATCATCGTACGTTGTCAACTTCATCAATTAAAGAATTTAATATCATTTTAATATTGCTCTTAGAAAATTAAATAATTATTGATTATTGATCGAATAATGAAGCTTGCCAAAAGTTTTTAATTTGCAGTATATGCCTATAATTTTTCTTCAATTTTGATAACCCATTAGAGCAATTTAGTGTAGGATTCGTTATTGATATTGATATGAAATTTCCAGGAATTAAAGTGTAGGTTTGTTGCTTAACTATATATCATGCTGTCACTAGAAAATATTAGATATGCTTTAATAATTATATTATGCAGACAGTGTTGTCACTGGAGCGTTCCAATGGGAATTACTAGAAATGGATGGAATTGGAAGCATAAAAGCTTCTAGTGATCAAATGCCATTGGACCATTCCGGTTTAGATTTTTTATCACTAGAATGGAAGTTCCAGTGATGTCCAGTGACTTCCAATGGTTTCTGATTGCCGATTCGGATCAACCATCTAGAGTAAAGATGAACTTGGTATAAATTAAGCCCTCCCGTTTACGTGAACATTACTGGGTCACATACATTGTCATTTTTAATAACCCGAATGACTGGGTAATCCTGCATAGGTGTGTAATAATGTTAAAGACTTTTGTTAAAGAATTAAAGAATTAGTACAATCAAATATGAGAATCCTTTTTTACAATATCAAAAAAATATAGATTATATTATCGTAATGCAATGAGATCATGGACAAAGTAAAAATTATTACGTTAGAATCTTGAACTAGTATTAAATATGAGTTGAAAAAATAAACTGAATATTTTCATTGAATAGGTTCGAAAGCTCGGAAACAAAATTAGTTGCCAACTAACTGATTTGATTGGCCAATAGTCATATTTGGGTTAGCCAATTAGATGAATGCGCTCCAGTGAGAAAATATTTCCAGAGGGATTTCTCATTGGAACGACTGGAACTCGGGAAGAATCTGGACGTCCAATGGATATGTTATAGTTACCAAATGCAATAATCATATATATTCCATATAATGTTGCTGAATGATATACAAGTGATTGTGGTGGTGCGTTATTTGTAGCAATAGCCTTCCATACATACGGTGTAACGCTTACATCTAATGTAGCAATGACAGGTTGTGCTTGAATGTTACTAATGCGTTCCACACCACCATAAATAAGAATAAGTCCATCTTGAGCTATTTAAAAATGTATCATAAATATATAATAAATAAAAATAATAATTATACTAATTATAATAATAAAATTATTAAGGCATGTACTTAAAATAGCTGAATGTCCATAACGAGATCCAACTGAATCACCGCTCGTCGACTAGAACAAAAAACTATCGTTATTATATATTAAATTTGTGTGAAATTATTATATTACCATGTGATCGTACCATAGATTGCCATTTTAAATTTACTGTATCAAACGATGGAATCTACTTGATTAATTTAATTATTATTGTTATAAGATATTAAATTGAAATTTCCTTATTACAATAAGTTATAAATACCGTATTCATATCGATATCATTACGACCACTGTAACCCCTGTAACCACCAATGTAGTATATAAAATTATTTTTCAGTACAGCACCATAGTTTGTGCGACTAGATGGGGTATTGGACAACGTTGTTAATGTTGACCATCTCATCGCTTTTGTGTCAAATATATTTGTATCATTATAATAAATTCTAGGGTCTGCCGCCGTTAAGTTTGTTGAATATCCTCCAAAAAAATAATACTTTCCATTACTATCAGCAACGCCACTAATATCTGTACGTCCTAAATATGTATTATTAAAATTGGTGATATTTGGAGTTGTCCATTGTAAATTATTAAAATCGAATGCATATGTATATGCGGATGGAAGCATACGAATTGATGAATTTGAAAGGCTTTGTGACATTCCACCAACTAAGTAAATTGTGGATCCGTCAGTAGATAGGCATGGAAAAGGAAAATAAAGGGGAGTTGGAATTGGTGTAGTGATTTGACTCCACGGAGGTGAGAGTGTATTAAATGAACTTGATAAATTAAGATACACTACTTGATCATAATATTTCCCACGCCTAGTACCTCCAAAAAAATATAAATTGGACCCAACTAATACACTAGATTGTCCATATCGAGGATCAGGGATATAACATTTGACATTTGTAAGTGTTAAACTAATAACTATTAGTGAATATAACAATGTCCTAAAGGAATTCATCTCATTAACCTCTGAAGCCAAATGGATAAAGTACGTACGTACGTACGTACGTTCATAAATGTATACAGGTAGCTTTTATGTACGTGTCTAACGTTCACAAATGTATTTTTAATTTCACAAATTTATCGGAAATACTTATTCCAAAAAAGGAAAAATATTAATAACTATTTATAGTTGTGTCACTCAGGGTTATCTTTGTCACCACACGATAACGTCATTATTTGTCAATGAGCCAATTGATAGTGGCACATTTCTATTGTTAATGTTAACAGTTAATGCATTATTTCTCAATTAATTTGAAGATAAGCGTCAACGTCACTATTCGTCTTTATTTGAGTGTCGCAACAGTAATTGTTGATTTCTGAAATTTCTTTATCAAAACCCAAAATGATCGACACACACATAATTCGTCACACCACGTATCATATCAACACCCCGTTTCTGTAAAGTGAAATTTCCGAAAATGAAGAATTATTTGTATAAGATTAGGGAGCTCACCAAGTCCCATGTCAGCTAATTCTCTTATATGTATGTCAATGTAGTTGCATGAGATTTTGTTGAAGCGAACAACACTAGACCTGGAATTGAGAAAATTCTTGATATGTAGTTCTATTGAAGCATAAGCTCTTTATAAGCAAATAATTAAGCCTCCTATATTTAAAGTTTTTGATATATTCAGATGCGATTTTCAGTCTCTGTGATTTATTTTGAAAAGCAAAAAAATAAATAATTGTCGCCCTTAAATAATGATGATAATTATGAAAATACAACAATCATTTAAATAGCAGAAATAAGTTATCTAGACTATAGTTGTTAGACGAAACCTTTTTTGCTTGATGACGAAAGACGAAACCTAAGCCCCAAAATGACGAAACCTCAAATTCTGCTGACGAAAGACGAAACCCAAATTCAAAATGACGAAACTCCCGCTAAAAAAAAAAAAAAAAAGCGGATGGCTAGAATTTTATGATAATAGTGAATCCCTACTTCTTTCGCGAAAAAATCACTACGAAAAATTTGAGAAAATTTGTTTTTGATGAAGCTATCAATAAAAATATTAAAATAATCATAATTTCAAATATTTAACTCATCGATAAATCATTAATGAGGCTTTTTATTTATATTAATACTTAAAGTGTTTATTGACTTGTACGTATATTTATGTTTTAAAAAGCCGTTTACAATAATTATAAATATATAGTTAAATAAGCAACTAGTATCTTAATTTATTATATTTAATACTGAAGATGTTTATTGGCTTGGCCCGGCTTGTATATTAAGGTTTTTAAAAAGCCAATTACAGAAATTATAAATAGCAAATAAGCCATTAGCATCTCTCAACTATAATGTTTAATGTGAAGATGTTTATTGGCTTGACCCGGCTTGTATATTTAAGTTTTAAAAGCCAATTACAGAAATTTTAAACAACAAATAAGCCATTAGCATCTCTCAATTATTATATTTAATGCTGAAGATGTTTATTGGCTTAACCCGGCTTGTATATTTAATTTTAAAAAGCCATTAGACAAACAAGCCATTAACATTTCTAAATATTTAAATAAATAAATAAATATAAATATAAATGTATTGTAATAAAATTAGTAAATTTATCGATTCAACCAATTTTTCTCTTGAAAACTTTAAGACACAGCAATAAAGTTTAATTTCATAATTAAATTATCGATTCAATCAATTTTTCTCTTGAAAACTTTAAGATACAGCAAAAAGTTTAATTTTATAATTCAAATTAATAGCTTTAAAATTTGTTACGTAAGTAATTTGGAATAAATCTGAAAATTTTTGGAAATAAACCAATTTTGAGTGAAACATTAACTGACAAGCATAATAATAGTTTATAATTGAAGATCCGAAAACAATGTATGTACATCTTATTAATTTTTATTATCTGTACTAATTTATTAATAAAGTCTTTTATTGATTTAGCTAATAGGCGTAATAATTTTTTTAATTGATATCGATATACAGAAATATGTAGAATAATCCATGTATTATTGTTAATTTTCTTAATTGTGCTAATTTGCTTAATTGATAAATTACTTCTTAAGTTACTTATTAAAATTGATATAATTGTATGTTTTAAATTTTAGTTTTATATAAACATAAATGTAGGAGCCAGTGGCGCCCTTACTTACACTTGCTTCTGTTTCTCATCTTTTATTAGTTTTGTACCCTTTGCAGTTTCGTCACCTTTCGTCAGTTTCGTCACCTTTCGTCAGTTTCGTCACCTTTCGCCAGTTTCGTCACCTTTCGTCATTTCGTCATTTGAGATTTTAATTGACGAAAGACGAAACTAGGTTTCGCGTTTCATCAGCGCGAAACCTCAAGGTTTCGTCTAACAACTATAATCTAGACAGCTTAAGACTTTCGGCTTTAGGATCATTAGTTCTCAGAGAGGCTCCGACATTAATTCTTTAACATATAGTGTCGAGGATAGCGCCTAAATTGTTTATACAATATAATTAACACGTTTATATATGATATTCAACTATATGTTAATCTATGGAGAATGTAATAATGTTAAATAAGTACTGTTTATTCACCGATTCACCGGTACGATGGGGAATAGAAATATTTCCCCGGATTTTTTCAGCTCCAATAGGAGCCGAAAAGAAAAAATCCAGGGAAATAATTGATTAATATACCATTATAATGCATATTGGTACTGTCTTGATCATGGAATAACAAGTAATTTTGTTATATGTTTAATATAATTATATATAATACATATAATTCGGATTGGTTGGATTGAATAATTTACATAGAATGGAATCATGTTAAAAATAGTTAAACAGATTATGAATATATTTGTTTATAAAAGCGAAAACAAAAATATTATGTATGATTCAAGATGTTTTTGATGGGCACGGTTCATAGATTAATAATAAAGGCATCTTATTGGGATGTTTCAAATACTAATTAATCAAAATTATGTAAGGTACAGAAATAATGATGTTACTATTAGATTTGTTGGCAAAATCAATACGTTTTTACTAGTAAATTACTATCAAAGAAAATGTTGAAAAAATTGACTCAACGGACGTGCTACTAATTGTCTTTCTGGCGATCTTTGTAATAGACAGTTGTTATGGTGTAATTAAAAAAAGTTACGGTTTAAATATTTTAAACAATCAAGCATTTTTAACTATTAAATTAGCAGGAGTTTTTCTATTTGTTTGTTATACATTCTTTAGTCAAAATATGTGTGTACGTTATGACTTGGCCTTAATATATAAAAATTTGAAACCATGGTTGGTTGTGTAAAGAAGGCTTTCTTCATATTATATATTGTAAGTTTTGTGATAGTTGTAATGCTGGATCTTTTTTAAAATTTGGCTTTTGCTATCTTTAATATTTTAATCAAAAAGGGCATGTTTTTGTCATGAATTGGTTTTGAGAACCGAAAATTTATAATCGTAATTATGAAAAAAGTTTTTTATTATTTTATGTGATATTTTTAATGTTGATTATTTTTTAAGATTCAGTTGAAGAATATTGCTGGGTATATCAGGACCTTCATGGGTGCAAAAGTATCAGATAATGCATAAGTAATTCGATTAGTAATTTTTATTATAATGCTTTTATATATACTTGATTATTTTGGCATGAAATATTGGGGTTCTACTTAAACTATGTAAATCAAAATTATTTGTAGTATCATAATAAATTTTATAATTGGAAATTTTTTTACTAATCAAGTTTTAAATATAGCAATATTTATTACAGCAATATTTATTACAGCAATATTTATTACAGCAATATTTATTTTGTCAATAATTATTGTGTCGTTTGTATAAAACTGTATAATAAAATTAATTTATTAACAAAGTATTTGTTTAAAAAAAGTTGACTCAATATTTATCCAAATAATTGCGGTTGAGCTTGAATTATTTTATTAATCATCTTGTCGTGCTGCTTTTCTTTTTGCTTTTCTAATCGTTGAAATCGACGCTTATATGATATATGCGTATATCAAAAATAGATGCCCAGCTCTAACTTTACCATAATTCGAAGTAATTTTTTGCAAAAATTAAGAATAAACCTCTATAAAAAAAAAGTACGAGGCCATTTTTATAATTAATTAAATAAAAAAAAAACCTACAATTCAGTTTAAATTTTGTCGTTTAAGCTAAAAATAGAAATAATGGACTTGGAACATTGTTTTATAACATCATATAAAAAAACGCTTCGTAACTTTGTAAATATATTGTGTAAGAAACAGTTGGTTTTTAAAAAACTTTGAAAGAGAAAGAAATTCGACTGCGTGTCTAAATGAAGTTTGTGCAATTTTTATATTTAATTTATATGATATGCTTTTGAATCGGTGAAATTGTTTCATCTAAAGTACTCCCCTATATAAAGTGCTACTTTATATATCTAAAGTAGCGCTAAAATTACGGCTTAATACATGCACTAAGATCTAATTTCAGGGGCTTAATTTTAGTCAGGCGCTGCTTTAGATAGGGGGCTACTTTAGATGCAACAAGATCATCAAATTTTAATTTAAATCTTCTAATAATAAAATGTTAAGGGGACTTGATATAGATTTGATTTACATGGCTGACGTAGAACCCCAATGAAATACCAATGTCTTAAGTAGAACAGGAGAATTATGTACAATAAACCAATTAATAATTCGCTATTAACGTATTGTTTTTTTTTATTGATTATCAATTCATCATGGCGGCAAAAATTTGAAAAAAAAACTTCAAATTAAAATCAATGAAATCAATAGCAATGTATCTACGAGAAACTACTTATTTTTCTAAAGGTTATATTCAAATTTGTGATACACCTTTTTTTTTTTTTTTTTTTTTTGCCAAATAAGTATACATCCAAATAAGTATACATTATTCTAGAAAAATTTTTGAATAACGGTAAATTTGCCAAATAATGGTGTTATCCGACTATTTATGATTATGATTGATAGGGAGTTGTCGGCTGAGTTTTAATTAGAGTAAACGGAGTAAACGTTCTTATTTCGTAATACATGAAAAAAAACAATAGAAAGAAATATGATAGTATTAGCTACAGTGAAATTTAAAAACAACTGTGTTTCACAAATTTGTGATCGTTGGCGTTAAATCAGGAGTTAATTGATAATCCGTTTCCAAATGAGTGAGCCATACATAGTAAAATTGCGACGCGCAGATCTATATGATTTACTATATAAAATTGCTAAGCCACAAATGCCACTTCACGACAAAGTGAAGTCATTTTTCTACTAAGTAAATATATTTTCAATTTCTAAGTAAACTTGTAGAGCATTATTTTCCGATTCTAATGTAGCAATATCATTAAAATCTGTTTAGCAGATGCAGAGATATTGCCATAAAAAGATTTCCCGACTAATGTAAACAAACTATTGTTTACATGAAATGACTATGGTAAAATTCATAGTGATGTGCGTCACGATTTACTATATACGGCAATGTATTTTTCTCTGTATTTTTCTCTCATTCGGAAACGGATTATCAATTAAATTATTTATTACACTTTCCTTTTTGGGATCTTGTGTTAGCCTACATACCTACTTTATCAAGATCGAAATGATTATTTAAACACTTTAAATTCGTGTTTCGAATAGCATCCAGGATTATTTCACGCAAATACAGCAATTGGTTTAACTATTTGAATAAATTTTTATTTAATTATCTATATACTTCAGAGGTTAATGAGATGAATCCTTTTAGAATATTGTTATCTTCGTTAATAGTTATTAGTTTAATACTTACAAATGTGAAATGCTATAGCCCTTACCCTCGAGTTGGACAAACTAGCATATTAGTTGGGTCCAATATCTACTTTTTCGGAGGTAATAGTATGAATCCAAGGTTTACTGACCAAGTACTGTATCTTAATTTATCAAGTTCGTTTAATATAACCTCACCTCCATGGAGTCAAATTGCTACTTCACCAATTCCAATTCCACTTTTTTATCCTGCGTTATGTCTCTCTACTGACGGATCCACAGTTCATTTGGTTGGTGGATTGTCACAGGACCAGCAAAATTCATCAATTCTTATGATTCCCCAATCATCTGTATATGCATTTAACATCAATAGTATGCAATGGACATCTCCAAGTATCAGCAATTTTAATAATACGTTTTTAGGACGTGAATACGTGCAGGGTGTTGCTGATAGTAATGGAAATTGTTATTTATTTGGAGGATATTTAACAAACATAACGGCGGAAAGCCCTAGAATTTATTATAATGATACAAATATATTTGACACAAAAGAGATGAAATGGTCAACACTAACTTTGCCAAATGCCCCACTTAGACTCAGAGCGTATAGTGCTGTACTGAAAGATAATTTAATACTTTATATTGGTGGTTTAGGTTCTAGTATGGATACGGTATTTATAATTTACTATTATTAAGGTAATTTCAATTTTATATATTGTAAAAATAACTAATTCAATTAATCAAATAGATTTCAGCATTTGATACAACAAATTTAAAGTGGTTATCTATGGTACGCTCATAGAATGATATAATAATTTCACATGAATTTAAGATTATAATGATTAATTTTTTTTTGTTCTAGACGACTAGTGGAGATTCAATTAAGCCTCGTTTAGGACAATCAGCTGTCTTAAGTACTTGTCTTATTGATAAAATTATTATTATAATTTATTATTATTATTATTATTATATTAAATTCATATTTCATTTTAAATAGCTCAAGATGGACGTATTATTATTTATGGTGGAATAGGAACCACTGGCATTCAAGTACAACCTGACGTCGCTGTATTATATGTAAATACCACACCGTATACATGGAAGGCCATTACAGATAAAGCACCACAATCACTTGTGTATCATTCAACAACATTATATGGAATATATATGATTGTTGCATTTGGTAATTATAAAATTTTTAACTGAGTTTAAAATATCTACTAGAATAATCAGAATATATTAAGAAACTTTAGTGGACTATAATTCACCAATGCTTCTATTATATTTTGCTTGGAGCATTGAATTTATGGGCAGATTTTTTTCGTATTTTGGTGATTATTGAAATATTTTGTAAAATTTAATCCAATCATTTACGTGCTATTGCATGATACGATTTTATAAATGATTGGTTAATTGCTTGCCTTAACTAATAATCTGCTTTTCAATTGTTTATGAAACCACATAATAATTATAAATAATCATTGTATTTAATTGGTCAATTTCTTTTCTTAACTTATGAAACTGATCATTAAGTCACATGATATTTATAAGTTATTTATAAATCATTTATATATCATTATGTATATCATTTAATTTTAATAATCACAACATCCATATAAAACTTTCCATCCATAAAATCTTATAATTAATTTTCTAATTTAATGATTTAATTTATTCTATATTAGGTTCAATTGCTCCTACAAGTATATCAACAACATCATTAACATTAAATAGTAATTTATATATCTTCAATGCACAAAATTATACATGGGTTAATACTTTTGATGTATCAGATGTAAATGGGTTTGTTTCAAAACACCCACCAGAATTAGTTGAGACAATTTCATTAGGTGCAAAAATTGGTATTGGTATAGGTGTAGTTGCTGCCGTCGGTATCATAGCCGCTGTTGTGGGATTTTTCCTTTATAAAAAATTTCGTAATTCCGTTGCAACTCCTGGAACTCAATATATATAGTTTATTATGCACATTTTTTTATACTGTAGTTTAATATGTGACTGGCTTATTTCTTATAAATTTAACAACTCGATTTGAGATAAAATAAATTTATACAGTAATATTAATTAATTATGCACATAATCTACATATAAATTATTAATTTAATAAAATTAATGATTTAATTAATGATAAAATTTTAAATTTATTTTGTTGGCAAAAAATTTCAAACTAATTTAATTTTGGATTCTTTCAGTAAATAATGTTTTAAAATTAAATATCAGGCAAATACTGTACAATATAATGATATAATGATAAAGCATATCTAATATGTCCTGGTGACATAATGATCTATAATTAAACAACAGGCTTACATTTTAGCTCCTGGAAATTTCGTATCAACATTGTACATAAATTTGCTTTTAATGGGTCATTAATATTAAAGAAAAAAGTTCAAGCATATACGTAAATTAAAACTTTTGACAAGCTTCATGACTCGAGAAGAATTTATAATTCCATTTAACTTGCCTAAGAATAATTAAAAATAAAAATTAAACTTCTTTAATTGAATAAGCTTGTAACGTATGATGATTAGAATATTCAAAGGCTATATATTCTTTATGAATTAATTTCTACCGTATGACTTAAATTTAGGTACAGTAACATTTGTGCTACTATGTTATACCCTGCCCCATTGCAAAGTTGTATCGGTACATAATATTTTTGCAATTAAAACTCGAATAAATTTTGTTTGTGCTATATCCAGATAACTATATGATCAATTTTTATTGCTACCGTGAGAAACGTCATATAATTTTTATTCCCCGTCTCATTATGATACATGACAGGGATTTACGTGTTATTCATCACACTCCGGGTTTTATTTGTCATCATACCGGGGAAATAACAAATAAGTAAATGTAAATCTTCCGTCATGGATCATAATGAGACGGAAATAAATAGTATTTATTGACCATATCAGATTTTTTAACATTTACTAGCATGGGCTATAGTATTGCACAGTGTTGTCGGATTTGTTCTACCGGGAACTTCTAAATTAGTGGTCTGTTCGGGATCGTCCTGTGGAAATACTCCCAGGTTTGTGTTCCGATAATATTTGTTTGATCTTCAGCTAAGCGGAGTTTGAAATACGTTGCTCTGTTTGTGGAGTTCGTATATACTCCAAATCTGAATCTTGTCTTCAGAATTTTTGTACAATTGTTTGTTCTTTGGAAAATTCCGTTTTCTCCGAATTTTGAGGCAATTCCTTGTCGTTCTTCTTGGTTGTATATAGATAAGTATTTGTGTCCTTTGTACGTTTTTGAACATTGCATTATATTCTGGAGTTTCTTTTATATTTAATTAAGGTTTGTATTTCAAATTGTGAGAGTTTTCCGAATCTTAATTCCATTACTGGGAAATTTTCATCCTCTAATTCTGATAGTTGTTCTTCTGGTACTTTATATTGATATCATTCAGGAAATTCTTGGTTTCAGTCTGGTTCTTTTTAGATTTTTCCATATTCCATAGTAATAGGGGAAGCTATTGGTTATATACATTTAAGTATAAATCTAACACTTCTTGTTTGTATGTTTTTATCTTTTGTATGTTTTTATCTTTTCTGTTATTTCTAAATTTTCTTCAAGTAGCGGTACTAGTTCTTTTGGTTTTTTAATAAATCTTTTAATTTATATAGATACTATGGTCCTAATGCTTCTAGTTCAGTTTGCTTTGGTCTAAGTTCTTCTAATGGGTATATGTAAATTGCTAAGGGTACTATATAGCTTGCTTCTTTTTGTAGGCAGTTACTGCTTTCCATTCTTGGGTTGAATGGTATGATTGTTGGAATATCCTTAATCATTTTTTATTTCTCAGTATGATTTCTGTTTCTAAGAAACATTTTCTCATCACACATGCATCCATGCTTTCTTCTTTATAGTCTGCTTTTCCTCTGGGTCCATTTAATTTTGAATAAAAGTTTTATCTGGGTTAACCCTTTATGATAATAATATACAAGCTTCATTTTCCATTTCTGTGAAAAGACTGTGAAAAGCATAATTAACTCATTTTTCATTCTGGTAAGAATGATATTTGTTTTTCTTTATTGAATTGACTGTTTCAATACTGAATTAAGTCTTCATTCCCAATATTGCTCAGGGTGTCTTCTTAGTTCTTCATAGTTTTCTATTATATAGTTATCCAGATTCCTGTTGTTTTTTATATAGTTTTTCTAGAGTTTTAATATAGGAATTTTGAAGCATTCTTGTTTTTCTTTCTTTGTTTGCTCCTCTGTTTGATAAGATAGTCCATCTGGGTATTTTAATATTAAAGTTATTTCATTTATTATTTCAGTGATTTTATAGTATTCTTGGTTTTCTTAACAATTATATATGTTAAGGTTTCTTTATTTTTTGATTCATATTTTAATGCAAATGGGAATAGTTCTTCTTTTAGATCAGATTTGAGTTTTTCTAATAGAATTTGTAGAGATTCAATAGGTTCTTTCTTTTTATGTATCTGTAAAATCTTCTTCTGTTTGGTCTTCAGATTTTACTAAGAATCAGTAGTATTGTTTAAATAATTGTTCTGGTTTAATATATTCTAGTTTGGGTGTTATTCTCCTTGTAGTTGGTTGGTAGTGGTATTGAGGTCTGTAATTATTATTGTGTAGTGAGTTGTAACTTATTTAGTTTCTTATATAGGTATTAGTACAAAGTAATATAAATTCTATCAATATTTCTATATCATAATTTGCTATATCTAGGTCTAAGAGTTGCATTTATTGTTTGAATATGTTTTCTTCACTTGTGATATCTTCAAGTATTTTAGTTCTTTTAATAATTAAAATATTCTTTCTATTAGATTTGCATATTAGATATTTGTAATTGCTATTTCTATTTTGTTTCCCAAATGTGATTCTTCAATTTGTTCTTCTACTTTATGAATATTTCTGCTAAATTTAATTAATTCCAACAATGGTTGTTTGTATAACAGTTGTAAATGTTTAATTTCCCTTTATGCCTAATGTTTCTTTTTTTAACAATATATTCTTCTAGATTATTTATTACAATGCTATTAACTGTTAAGGCATTCTAATTTAAAGTATAGTTAATTATATAGTATTTTGGGTTTCTTTCTTTTTTATCAGATGCTCCTGTATAATGTTAAAATTTTTAATTTTCTTTTCTATTCTTAAAGTATTCTTTTTTCAATTCTTCTATAAGAGATTTTCTTTTATATCATTTATATAGAGTTTCTTCTTGCTTTTGGATTTTCAAAGAGCTTGAAAATTAATTTATTAATTCTTTGTTCAACTTTTCCTATTCTTGAAAGGTTTTTTTGTAAGCTCTTTTTCTTTTTGAAGTCTTTTTACTTCTGACTATAAGGATCTGTAATATTTTTTCTTCAAATAAATGTTTATCTTATGCTTAGTGTTTAAAATCTATATGCAGAATCTGTGGAATGCAGATTGAAAGTTAATTCCACAAGCAAAAATTTTTAGGAATCTGCGAATTTTATTATATGTTGCACATGTTGCACATAATTTTTTGATTTTTTTATTATGTATACAAGAATTGCTAAATTTTTTTGCATATTAAAATAATTGAATTTTAAATACTGCTCTTGCTCTTTTACAGTATAACATATTATCAATAGCTTATAAATAATATAATACTTGATAACAAAATCTATTTGATAATATTGTATATTGATAGTTGTGGTCTCTGTATATAAATTCTGTATATTCAGTATCCGGGTCTTTATATAATATTACTCTATAGAATTCTAGTATTTCGAGTATTATTTTTTTCTTAATTCCTTAAAGTTATCTAGAAATGTATTATAAATATCTCTTTGTTTTTTTGCTCTTTAGTAAATGCTTGTTCTGTTAAGTTTGAATTTTCTTTTCTTAGTTGTATTTCAATATAATCAGGTATTCTTCTAGGTCTATTTTTGTTTGATTCTATTTTATATAGACTGTTTGCTAATTTTTTGGCTTCTTTGAGGCTCTTAGTAAATGCTTGTTCTGTTAAGTTTGAATTTTCTTTTCTTACTCATATTTCATATAAGCAGGTATTCTTTTAGGTCTATTTTGTCTAATTCTATTTTATGTAAACTGTTTGCTAATCTGTTGGCTTCTTTGAGTATTAACAATATTGATCCTAGTCTTTAATTATTTGCGGGATTTATTCATTCTTAACTGTGTTCCAAATTTCTTTTGAGATTTCTTTAGCTGTTCTTGATACTAATATATTTTTATTTCTAGCATGTCATTTTTGTTTTCTATTTCTATGTGGTTTTGAAATTGGTTTTTAGTTAAATCTAAATTGATTTAATTTATTACATTCTCTATTTTGTTTTTTATTTATTAATTTTCAATTGTTTTTTTTGCTATTTTGATGGTATACACATCACTAATCCCTTCTTTGATTGTTTTAATTATATGACAAATTGTGGTTATTGATATTGTATATTCTAATAATATAATAAAATATATTGTTACTTAGTTATAGGTTAATACTGATAATAAGAGATGGTTTATTCACAATATAGTGATATTTGTAAGTGGTATTGTTTTTATAAGTTGGTCCACTTTGTTTTGCTAATATGTTCAAGAGTTTTGTTTATTTCTTCAACTATTTCTCTTTCTATAAATAAGATTATGATTTTTTATATTTTCTTCAAGTATCTTTGATTTACTAATATTGATATTAAGGCTTTTTTGTAATATTATTTTAATCTAGGTGGTTCTAATATTGAGAGTTCTTTTACTATTTCTAGTTTATAATTTTCAAGTAATGTTACTATTTTATATAATATGTTTTTGTTTTTCTAGTAGTTATTCAATTGGTTAAATGATCAGTTGGTAGTTCTAATTTTTTGTTATTAATTTGGTTATATGCATAGTAAATAGTGTATGTTCTAAATGCTATATTGAATACTGTTTTTATTGCTTTTGCAATCAATAGTGTACTAATTGTTTCTAGTATATCAGTTCTGTTGTTCCTTTTAGGGTGTCAGTTTCTAATATTAACTGTGTATAGTGTTGTAATAAATAATATTGAATTGCCTAAGTGAGTACTGTATTAAGAAATATGACCTGTGTTGTTCAGTTGTTTTGTTTATTTGTCTAGCTTTGTCTAATGCTTAAAGTGCTCTGTTTAGATCTACAGATTCTATTAGTATTAATATTTGTACTATTCTTCTATTTGGTAAAGTTCATGATATTCCCTTTTTTCTTTGTGCAATTTCATATTCTTCTTTTTTATTTTATGTTCTGTTTAACAATTCTTTAGCTGTAGGTACTTTTGTTTCTTTAGTTCTATATCACCTATAGTAGTATTCATATAGGTTGGATTCAGGTACTATGTTATTTGTTATTGGGATTATTAGGAATAGTATTTTCAAGTATTTCTTCTTTCTTTAGATTCTTTTTAATTTCTATTAAATGCTAGTAAATATCAATTTATATAAGAATCTATATTTTGGATTGTCAAAGAAGTTATATATAGTCAATTCTTTTTCTGTTTGTTTTTTAAATTGTTGGCCAGTTCTTTTTATTATCTAAAGTGTATTATTTCAAATTTATCCTAAAGTGTTTTTTTTGAAAAGTATATTTCAAATTCTACTTCTCTAAGACTTGATTGTTATTTTTGTATATCAATATATTCTAGTATAATTTTGTTATAAATTCTTTATCTTTTGGATTATTATAGTTTATTTAATTTTGTTTGTAAAATAGTTTTTATAAGAATTTGTTCGATAATTTATTGTTAAATTTATAAAGTGATTGTGGAATTTCTAGTTAGGTTCATCTATTTCTTTTGATTTGATAATTTCTTCTATTTTTCAGAGAGGGTTTTCTGATTCAAATTTTCTTTGAGATAATCTTCAATAGCAAATTTGGCTACTATAGATAGTAAATAGTATTCAAAATAGAATTCTTTTAATGTATTCAATAAGGATATTAAGGTTATAAGTTTTATTGCTTAACTTTCTTCTTGCTTGTTTCAATTGATACCTGGCTCTTGGGCTAAGAATTTTCAAGGTTGAAATTTATTCAACTTTTCTTTAATTTGTAGGTTTCTTCAAGTTAGGCTAATTGTTGGTTTTATGTAATCATATAAGCTAGTTGGTCTATGCTTTGTAGTTCTGTTTCTTTTTGATAAAACTAATATTCTTCTAGGTTGCTTCCTTTAATGTAGAAAGCAATAATCTTTTTGATCTGTATTAAATATTTTCTTTGTATATAGTGTCCTATTACTTTTTTATTTCCTAATATATTTTTGATTACAGTTGCTCTTTAAATAAAAATGTACATTCTTGGTTTTTATGCATTTATTAATATAAATTGTTCTTGTAGTATTGGATCTGAGCTTTATTTGTTTTAACAATTTTAATAATTTTATAGCTAGTTCTGCTTTTGATAATATTAATTCTAAAATATAATCTTGTTTGCTTCTTGAAGATCGATCTAGTCTTTTATAATATTACTTAAGAATTTTTTTTTGTTTGTATATTTCTTAATTGATATTTTGAAGTTTTTTTTGAAATTTGATAATCATTTTATGCTTTAATGCTTTATTGATGATAACTTTAACAAGAAAATTTAATATCTACTATTATGGTGATATTATTGAAGAGTGGCTCACCTGGTTACTATAAAAGTACCTAAATACTTGAGCACCTATGTGTGACCTGCCAAAGGTATTATAGCCTTACTGGTTTGACTTGATCTATCTCAGAAAGATTTGCCCTGGATCATTGACCTGGCTTATTAGTCTGTTATAACCTCATAGGAAGAAGTTCGTTGGATTGGTTAATTTTTAAGGATCTACCCATGATCACCCATGATAATCAACCAATCAAATTACATAATCTTTAATAATTAGTCGCTTTAATACTACTAGAAAATGAAAGAAACTTTTTTATGGAGATTTATAAATCAATATGTATATAAAAAAAATTAATTTGTTACAAATAACAGAACACAAATAGATATGTAAAGTGAGATAAAAGTAGTATTTATTATCAATAATCAATCTCATTAACCCAATCTACTCTATAAGCTATCTATAAGCCTAAACATATTATGGTTGATGGGCCCAAACACAATGTAAAAACCTAATACATTCACGTATTAAACCCAGTTTTCGTCTATAATAAACTTATTTTAATACAAATTCAATATGAGTAACTAAAGTTTATTTAAATCTGAAGTAATAAGGCAGTCTTAAACAAAAACGTTACAAAAATGTTCCCAGTTACCTTCATTCTCAGTATAACTTGAAATGGACCAATAAACAGTGGCATATTTTGTCTTCTAAGTAAAGTTTTTTAGTTTTGGGATGATTTTGGAATTATTTTGTATAGTAAATGAAGATGTTTTTCCAAAGCTATCAATGGTGTTTGCAGTGAATTTTTATTAGTAAAATATTTATGTTTTCAAAAAGTACTTTAAAGTGTATAAATAAGTTATCTGGGCAATTGATTTATATTAGCCAATCAGACAAATTTCCTCCTATGAGTTATAACTACCTTCTTTTCTAATTTTCTTCTCCTAGCCTCCTAGATAGAAGAACTACCAATGAACAACCAAAAAAATAAATGGAAAATAAAAAGAAAAAACAAAAAAAAAGGAAATACTAAACTAGCAAAAAGAAAAAACAAAAAAGAGAAATAACAAGGAATAGGATATATAAAAAAAACAAAAAAAAGGAGAAAAAGGCTAAAAAAAGAAGGCTACAATAACATTATTTTGAGCTAGACTTTAAAAATCATATAGAGTTATATAGAAAAATCTAAACTAATACTATATGTATTCTAGAAAGTAAAAAAGAAAAAACAAAATCATCTAACATCTAGAAATTTCTACATGTGATCCTTCTAACCTCTATTATACCAGTTATTGTTTATTTGGTAAGCAATAACCCAAATATCCTCATAGAAGATTTCATTTTAGTAGATGCATTCTAATTTGGAAGAAGTAAACACTGCCAATCTTTTAGAGGGGTACACTGAATTGGCCACTTTTTTGAAATTTTGAAAGATCCAAAGTGGCACTATAAGTAGTGTACCAAAATAAAGGAGTTGTAAGCATTACACTATACAGAATAACATTTCCAACCAAGTATCTACTTCTATTTTCATATCCATAGTTCTTGACAAAGCTCCAGAGTTTCTCTATTACATTTTGCTCAATAGTACCAAAGCCCACCAAGGTGCCTTACTTATAAGTCTACTGTTCTTTTTTATCTCTATTTAAGTTGCAGAACATACAGTAAATGGGCTTACTTGACAGCAGCTTTGATAGAGTTTTGTTGTATATAAATATATTAACCATATAGTTTTTGTAGGTCTGAGTTCTTGAAAATTTTGGTATAAGGGATCATCAAAAGTGTTGGTTGATATTCTATGAGCTATCTGAAGAAATGATCAATATTTACTAAGTAACTACAATACAATTTTATTAATTAAAATTTTGATTTGTAAATGTGCAGGTTTTCTATATATAACAATAATAAATTTTAATTCCTACAAAAAAGTATAACTAAAACCTTTTTATTACAAAATTCACTAGTTTATTATAAAAAAAAATTGACTGTATTGTATATATAGTTTACTTACTATTATTTGTACATGAAGATAAAATTATTTCTGGGTTAAAACCTGAATTTAAAAATTGAAGACAATTGTTTTTGATCTATTTTACTTAAAAAATGAAATTATTTGATAGTTTTTTGAATAGATGAAATTATAAAGAACATATCTATATAAATTTTATTTGCACTTCCTTATAAAAATTTTTAATTTTCTCGAATAAAGGCAAAATAGGCCTTTTTCAAAAATAAATTTTAGTGGCATAACTCTATTACTATGAAGAAAACCTAAAAGTACTTAGACATGCATAGATTTTAGAAGCATAGTAAACCTTCTCAACCAAGATCACTATATAAAAAAATAATTTAAATCTTAGTTTTTACAATTGTTTATAATATAATAGTATAAATGTTAATCTGAAAATTATATAGTTTTACTTAAGAATATTACATAAAGACAAGTTTATTTTTGTTTTTTAAGCATTATATTATACAATAACTTTATTTATATAAATTTATAGGACTTTAGCAGCAAGAGTTCCAGATTATTTAAATATTTGACAAAAAATTAACTGACTAAATATTTGCCAATTTGATAAGTTTGTGATTTTCTCAAATTATTTTTTTTGATTTATTTTTATTACCAAACATCAAATAAGAGTTCTGAAGCAAGTTGCTGAGCAAGACTACTCAATTAGCAAGCAAGTCTCTGAGCATTTCATCAAGGTAGAATTGGAGTTAACAGGCTAATTAAGTATTACAGTCAGGGAATATGCCAAACTAGGATAATGTAGATCACTTCTTTCATGGTAATAAAATGTCAATCAGACAATCTACATGCAGACATGTGATTATCAGCTCTGTGCAATTAGCCAATAAAATTGCAAGACCAAAACATAATGACCAAGAATTTTGTACATACATATGTATGTATGTATGTACATATGTACAATGCTTTTATCTACAGCAATAAGAGATTTAGATTAATAACTTCATACAATAATATTGTTTTTCTGACTGCATAGTACTAATTACTATTTATTGACATAGATTCAAGTGGATTTAAAATGAATTATATAAGTAATATGAAAAGAAGAAATCTTGCTAAATCTTATTTAATGTACTACTGTAATCATTGGTATTTAAAGAACATTATTATAGCCTTTTATTTATTAAAAACAACCTTTAATTAAAGACCCTGATGAATTTAAAGCTGCTGACATTTGAGCAAATTATCCTATCTCTTCAGAGTATGGGATATTTACTTTGAAATTAAAATTATATATAAAAAAAACAAATAGGTATCATTAATAATTATTTTATTAAAATTATCTTTATTATAATTTTTTATAATCTTTTAATTCTATTTTTTTTAATAGAATAATTGAAATTGGGCAAAGTGATAAAAAATAGATGACTCAGCCTATATTAATAATATGCTCATACCTAGTAATATCAAATTTTTATTTTATTTTCTTATTATGTATTACAAATTAATTTCTATCATATTCTTTAGATCAGGAACCAGCAAAACAACAGTAAAAAATTTACTAGCCCAAGCAAATAAGCTTCCATTAAAACTTTGAGGAATAAAACGAGAGCTATTTTGATTTTGATTCTTAATATGTTCCAAGATTTTGGCTAGATCCATACCTTTATATGACTCAAAAAAAATAAGCAAAAATTGTTAAACTCTGAATTTAAGTATGCCACCGCATGTTTCCTTTGAGAAAAAAAAACTCTGAATAAATTTACCAGAATATTTAAAATTTTATTGCCAAAGTTCACTTTTACTGACCTGCCTTGCGATCTAAACTGATATAGAATGAATTTAAAATTGCTGTATGGATAGCACGCAATTCTTTAAAATATTTTATAATTATTAAATTCTTGTCTATTCATTTTAAAAAATATAACTTTTAATTATAAATGTTAGTTACCTGAGTATAGTACAATAGTAGTATAAAACACTATTTTACTTCTAAAATTTAGATAGCATCCAACTATATTACCAGTCGTATATTCAGGAAGATATATAAATCATATAGTGCACTATTTCCTGAACAAAAGAATATCTATCATCACCATGATAACCACACCCTATATTCATTTTCCTTATATTCCTGATCTAAGAGATATAATATAAATTAATTTGTAATAATAAGAAAATTTAATGAAAATTTTTTTATAGACATGAGCATATTATTTATATAATTTGTATTATCTATTTTTTATTGCTTTGCTTTATCTATATCTGATTCAAAGCATTCTATTCACTTTGACATGCTTATTTTACAGGTCCTAATTATGGGTCTCATCCACTTTTTTAACAAGCATTAAATCATGTGAATTATTGTAGATTATTTAGACTAGACGTCTTATATTGTTTACTTGTGCATTTATTTTTAGATTTCCAAAAAATGCCAGCAAAAAGGTGTGCAAGAGCCAATCAAATTTGAGAATTGATACATAGATCATTCTAGAACCCAATTTCCTAATTTGGTATATCTCCTGACTATATTAAGAACATTAAACTATTCAAATTTATAAATTTATATCTTTTGCTAAAAAGTGTCATAGCTAATGCTAAGATTTAGAGTCCATATACTCTTAATAGCAATTTTAATCATTAACTCTAAAAAGAAGATATCTAAAGTAAGGGCAACTTTTATTTTTTAATAATTTTTTGATTTTTTTAGGGTTAGATTGATTTTTAGATAGTTATATATAAGCAAAATTGCCTTTCCGATATTTTTACTTAATCTATTTGAGGTAAATTTAAACTGCCGTTTTTTGTATTTTTGGGTTTTTTGTTTTTGTTTCTTGTTTTGCTTCACTAATGATTATCAAAATTCTATAATTTGATTGGCTGTAATCATGTGAATTTACTCCTGCTTTAAACAACTCCTCTAAAAAATAAACTAAAAAATGCATCAAAAAAGGTTTATATCAATATAAGGAAAATCCAAAGTATTAGCTGATCACAGTATCAGCCGCAACAAGAATTTTGTTATCATGTTAAGGTATTATCATATATTCTTTTGTTTCTATTTCTTGAGCTATGTACTTTAAACTATATCTATAATCTAGATTTTATATAATTATTAAGCTTATCAATTTATATAAATAAAATTAATTCAATACATTTTTATAGCAAATAATAATTTAGTTCACTTTATTTAAAAATTATAATAATTTTTATTAGAGTTGGATACAACAGTATTTGATTGTTTATAGGTTCTTACATGATTTCCCCAGGTTGCTAAATACAATATGTTAAAACCCTAAACTATTTTTTAATATTACTTAGTCTATTAATGTGAATTCATTCAAAAATACATTTATTCCAAGCCAAAATTTTATTAATTTTTTTATTTATCTATCTATTCTGAATTGTTATTAGAGATGTAAAGTTATTCTATAAACTAGTTCAAAGGTAATTAGTTCCAACCTTTGAAAAAACTATTGCACTATGATCTAACAAGTATTTATAACTGATCTAAATTATTGTCCAAGGACATTACAATAGAGTCATAGTAACCTGTTTGTGTGTGTGTTTGCAAATTACGAATTTTGATTGGCTAGATCAGGTGTAATATAAAAAAAAACAACAATCAAAACAATCCAACTGATGCCTATTGGCTTATTGGCTTATATTGGTTCTTCAGACCCTAAATGATTTCTATTTTTCTAATATAATAATAAATATTAAATAAGTAGTTTGAATAACTTCACATACTACTAATGAATTACTAAACTAACTAATTTGAACTTACTATTAAAGTAAAATAGACTAGATAAAATATTTGAGTACTGCAAAGTGTAAATTTATCCCTTAAACAGTAAGTAATCGCAAGCAAATTTGTCTGCAATTTTTTCTTATATTATATTATATACAAAATTTTTTGAAATTTAAGCTTCATATAACAAAGCTTCTATTGTAAATAGCTGATCAACTTTAAAATAATTTTGAACTTTTAATTTTATATTTTTATAAACAATTACATTCTATATACATACTTGCAAATTAGCTATTTTTAATAATTGTACTAATTTTGCAAATTTTTTGCTTTATTTGTAATTTCCTTACTGCGCTTCAATTATAACCACAAGAAAGCTTAGCAAGAAATATAAATTTTAACATAAAAAAATAACTTATTATTTTATTTTTGCATTTTCTATTCAGAGAATTTTGACTTCGCATAAGAACAACTTTTTCGATTTATTTATGTATTTTACAAATTTATTTACTTAATACTTATTTATTTAATAAATGTAAAAAGAAAAACATATTGATTATTTTCTTTTTTTCAGGTATGATATTCTTTAAAACAATAACTTCTACCCTTGCTACAATATAAGGGAACATTACACTTAATACAATAAGTCTGTGATTGTAGTGGATTCTTAGGTGCCTTTATATTATTAATATTTGTTTTATTCTTTTCATTGTTATTTTTATTTTTATCAATATACATTTTTCACCAAATACTTGCACTAAATGCAACTATTTCTTTGTTCTCGCCATTTAGGTAAATGGCTATTTGGAGATAACCTCAATAAGGAAAGTTCAAAATTATTTGTTACATTCCGTTTTGTTGCATTATTATTATTTTTATTATTAAATCGTACTAATTTTTCAATTCGACTTTGCATATTTGGTTGGTTTAACTCACTACTTTCTTTTATACTCACATTAATCAAATCCTATACTAGCTAAATTCAAAAATCTTTATGATTAATATTTTTACCACTTTTTTTAAAAATTAAATAGAAGTTTACAATCGAAGTTCTATAACAGTAAAGCAAGAGCACCCAAGTTCTTCTTACTAGTAACTAAATGCTATAATACCCACAAAGCTGATTTGCTATGTCTACTCTACCCATGTTATAGTTATAATCATCGATCACACAAGGAATTGGTAAGGCTTTTTTACTAGCAGCCCCAAACTGCTTGCACTTTTTTTGTATTAGTACTGGTTTCTTGAGGTTGATGTCTAACTTTTTCAACTCTATTTTCATTTTCAGTAATTTCATAAATATTTATTAGCATGGTTACTGGACTGTTGTCCATTTATAAAAGAGCTAAAACATTATTGACTACAACTCCAGATAATGTATTCCACTCTAAATTTTGTATCTGTTTTAAGAATTTTTTGAAAATTTTGTACAATTTGTTCTAAACCATCCCACAAGCCCAAAATTTTTATTACGCAGGTATTAAAAGAGATTAATAGATAAAAAAAAGTTGTCTATATAGATATTAAAAGATTTATTTAAGGGTAATTGGGAAAACAAGATGATAAACATTATTTCTGACTTTATTTAAATTAGGAATTTGGTTTACTTCAGAATAATTTTGAATTCGCAAAGTAAAATAAAAGCATATATATAACCTGTATTACAAAGAGATAGAATATTGTATCCTTCTAGTATAGGCTTGTTTTTGAGTCTTACCTTATGCATGCTATGACCTGAAAACCATATGATCATTTCATCGATCAATATATTAAATGATGATATACAAATTAATTTAGAAATTGTTTGAATGTGGCTTGCCAATGGGTCTAGATTAGAATACCAATACAAAGGTAAGATATTACAGTTATATAAATATGTATAATATGCTTAATCTAAATTAAAAAAAATAAATGAAAAAATAAATAGAAAATTAAATAAAATAAAAAATTTAATTACTTACAAAATTTAAATGTAATAAAAATTTATTAATAAAACGTACTTGCTCAAAATAAAGTAATGACATAAAAGTTGTTATTTTGTGCTCAGGAAATCTATCACATCTATTCCAGTAATCTCTAATACTAGGTAATTTAAAAATACCAGTATATATCAAAATCGCTAACCAAATTTTAATTTCTCTTACAGTTAATTTTTCCCATTAACAACCTTCTCCTGCACCTTTTATATAAGCATATTTGTTAGTATTCTGGACTATTATGCTTATTTGTTTAGATAAAAAGAAAATGCTAAAAATTAATATGGTAATAATAATGCAAATTCATATCTAGTAGATAAGTTTTAAATTCATGTGTTGGGCATAAATGTTAAAATACAAAAAAGAAAGGGGAAAAGGAAGTTGTACATTTTTAACTTCATAATTTTGACTATTACTGTGATTACAACCATGACCATGGCCATGACCATGACCACAACCACGATTACTATCATGGTTTTCAATTCTTTCATCTTCAAGTTGATCTTGAACATCATAATTTTCGTCTTCGTCTGATTCACTTTGCTCATAATTTTCATGAGTAATATACAATACTTTAACAATATATACATGATCATCATTCTGTTTATCAGAAATTGAGGTTTCCATTATAAAATGTAATAAAGATTTTTTAGTGAAAGAAAAAAATCAAATTTGAATAAAAAATGTCTTATATAGGAAAATTTTAAAAAATTTTTTAGACTGCATTTTTTGAAACAATAAGTAAGTACATTAATTAAATAAATTAATTAAATATGTTAACAAAATGTAAATCAATACTTATCTTATACAAACAATTGATTAGTCAACTTTTGTAAAGAAATATAAATTGATCTATATTCAAATTTAGAAATCGCAAGCAAATTTGCCTGCAAAAATATTTAAGGAATAATTGTGAATTTTTCAAAATTACACAGATTAAACCTGAAAATGAAATTTAAATATATCATATAATTTATGTTATGCTTAATTTAAATTTATCAGGAGTTGGATTAGAAAGCAGAGTAGCAAAAATTGAAATTAGAGTTTCCACTTTGCAGCAGCACTCATTAATACCCTAATCATTATAACATGATTGCATATAAGATACCAGGTTCTTTTATTAAAGTGTTTCCTACTTCTAAATCAAACTAATTATAGCAAAGACTATTAGTAGTTAGAATGTGATTGTTACAACATGCCTCTGCTAACTATTTTTTTTTTCAAAGTTGTGTTGGCCCATAACAAAATCATAATAGGTTATATTACTATGTTCAATTAGTAAACTCATATGATATGATTTTACTAAATGAACATAGTGGTATGACCTGTTATAACTTTGTTACAACCCAATGCCAACCCATACAACAAAGTTCATTATTCAGCATTAAAGTAGCTAGTTAAGGAATTATTCTTATAATGAGCCTCTGCAAGTGCTTTCTCTCCATGCTTTATGCACATATTTGTCTGTATAATTCTGTGATCATTATTTTGTACAATACAGTGTAAAGAAAAAGTCAACCATCAGAGATAATACTTATTTACATATTCAGATTTGGCTAGCATTATTAAAATATCAGAAAAAATTTGAAATGATCAAATAGTGCAACTGATTTGATTTAAACTTACTGATTTCAGCTTATATAGAAAAAAAATAAATAAAAAAATAAAAAAAGTAAAAAATAAAAAAAATAAAAAGAATAAAAAAAATAAAAAAGAAAGAAAAGCAGTTCTAGAATAGATATTAATATGTTAGCATCTATAATATGTTCGTCCAACTATATATATGTATAGAATTATATATATATAAGTAATTTTGACATATATAACATAGTAAATACCATGTGTGTCCAAAGTAAACTTTTTAATAAAAAGCTCTAGTGATTAATGGTTTTTAGTATCAAAACCATATAGTATGTACTATGATTTACATTACTTAGTATTGTACTATGATTTATATTACTTAATATAAATATTTATTGGAATTGTACTAACTTTGTATATAACCTTAAATTTTCAAATTGGATACTATATATATATGATCTGCATCAAAATTTTCACCAGTTGACTAACAGATCATCAATTAATTTATTTATTTGTTAAGATTTAGTTTGTAATTTTTTTAGAAGTTGCTCAAATATTGGTATCTTACTAAAATAATATTGGAATAATATGCTAACTATAAGGGCTGAAGTTGAAAAGTTTGCTATCTGTATTTGTTGTTAGAGTATAAAGCTAATTTTAGTTTTGTATTCTTTTTTTATATATTGATTTTTTTGTATTCTTTTATTGGTCTTCTTCTTGGAGTATATTGAAATATCTTGAGAATTTTCTGATACTTGCTAATAAAAAAGATAGTTTTTGTTTTTGAAACAATTAAATTTTATTACTGCATATTTCCAAAAATAAGCTACTTTCTTAGTTTTGATCCAAAAACCTAAAATTATCTATAACCCAAAAATAAGCTACCTTACTTTTTAAAACAAAACAATAATAAAATATTTTGTTCTAAAAAAGCTACTTCCTTTTAAAATTTGAATAATATATACCAGTAACTAAATTTAACAATTTGATTTGATTTTGATTTGATCAAATATTTGAATTCAAATCAAATTCAAATACAGAATTTTCAAATCAAATCAAATTCAAATCAATAAATATTTGATTTAATTGGATCAAATATTTGAAATAATTAATGAATATTTGATTTGATCAAATATTTGAAATATTTGATAATTTATAAGTAAAATTTTAAAAAATTTCAAATCAAATCAAATTCAAATACAGAATTTTTAATTCAAATCAAATTCAAATCAAAGCTTATTGTATGTTTTTAAAAATAAGCTACTCTAAAGTTATACAAAAATAATGGTAGCTTATTTTGTATTGTTGAATTTTTTGAAAAAATGAAAATCGTTTTAATAAAATATTGTCCAAATTTTTATTATAAGATGTCCTGAACAACTTTACTAAATGGTACATTTAGTAAAATTTAGACTTTTATATGTAGCAACTGCTAATAATTTCTTTAAAAATTTTTAAAAAAATGAGAGAGGTAGCTTCTTTTGGGGTAGCTTATTTTCGAAAATATACGGTATTTGATTTGATCAAATTCAAATATACTTAATATTTGATTTGATTTGAGTTTGAAAACCGAAAATATCTATTAGAATTTTAAATAGATCATATCCTAGTACATATATGCAATAATAGGAATAAAAAGTAAATTTCTGGTTATTTCTATAATAAAGGATAACTAAAATTTACTTTTTGTTTATACTATTGCATATATATACAAAATATAAATTTTTTTTTATATCAAAGTTTCTGCTATGGGAATAGATTTTTTTATTCAAGCTGATAGATCAAGAGGTCCTCTAGAGTATCTGAAATTTGTTATATAGATAAGGATACAACTAGCCACATATACAACTTTTGGTTATAGTCAACTTCCATAAATGCAATGTATACAGATAAGTTTACAATATGCATTTAGAAAGAACCAATTAAACTGCGGTATTAAAGATTAGATTATCAAGTTTGTATAACTTCTACTAAAAACTGTATAACCTATTTTAAATACTAAAATTTGATTAACTATATGCATTTAGAGAGGTAGTATGATATAGAAAATTATTAGAAAAAATGTGCATTACAGAATATAGAATGTGCATTTAGCACAATGTGCTCTCCCTGTAGATCACTTGTTTGATAATTTAATTATTTAAAAATATCTTATACCATATGTGTCCGAAAATAAGCTACATTTTTTGGCCAAAAAATTATACAAAAAAATATGGGATAGCTTATTTTCGAAACATTGAGCTTTTTGAAAAAATTGAAAAAAAGTACTAATAAAAGTTGTCCAAATAACACCAAATTTTTACTATATGTATATTTTGATGAGCTGAACAAGTTTACTTAATGGCACTTTTGAGGTTTACTTAGTAAAATTTAGACTTTTATATGTAGCAACTGCTAAAGGTAGCTTAGCTTATTTTCGGCAATATATGGTAACTCTAAATTTTATTAAGTTAAACTTGTTCTGCTCCCAAAAATACATATAATATTCAAATATTATTGCAAAAATCATTAAACCATTAAGTAAAGGCCTTTTGGCCTAAAATTGTATTCTTTTTAAAATATATACAAAACAGTCTTTTTAATCTATTTTGCAAATTTAGAAAAAGTTGAAAGCCCATTTTTCTTGTTATAACAAGCTGTGTTTCATGCTTGCACTCTAAATCTAAAAGGAAAATATTTAAAATACTATTAATTTCTTTATATAAAATTAAATAATAATTTGTGCAGCTAATAAGAACAACTAATTTTGAAATATTAAAAAATGTGGTTGCACAATTAGGGCACTTATATTACACAAAAAACACCTATAGGATTTTTGTAAAAAAAAAGAAATAAAAATTTTTTTTTAAGAAAAAATAAGAGTATAAAACAAATATTTACCTTTTTGTAACTATTCTAATTTGCATATAGTAACATTACCTAAGTTAATTATTATTATAAACTTGTGTAACACATGACTTGTATAACACTTGACCTTTAACACATAACTCGTATAATACATGACTTGTATAACATACTGTTCTTGGTGGTATTATATTATACAAAACAAAATATACCTCTTTGTGAAGCCCTCTTTAATATCTTTTTTATTAACTTATTACTAAATACAAACTATATCTTTTATTAGCCCAAATTATAACAACACAATGCCAACCTTAACTTCTTCTAAAGAACCTAAAGCTATAATATAGACTACTACTATTCCAAATATAGAGACCATTATGGTATTGGAATGAATGAAAACAAACCAAGCTTATTAACATTTCTTTCACCTAACTTTTAATCCAAAATTATGTGAAACTCAAAGCACTAAACACTATTTTCAAGTACCAAAGCAACCTACTATTAGTACATGTTTGCCAACCTTCAACTCAAACAACAACTACAATTTCTACTAAAAAATTTAAAAAAATTACTGATAAACTACCACCTTCTCCAAATACCAAAATATATAAACAACTAGAGTTACATTCTGACATTCAAGATGTTATTTCCAAATATTGAAACAGACAATACTTCTACTGCAATTATTGCTCACTCTCAACACTATCTTATATACTATATTTGTAAAATCAAAAATATTTTATATATAGCTACACAAAACAAAGTAGCCATTCTCCATCCTATGCTATAGCTTGTTTTTTTAAAAATATTTGTATACTTTATAAAGCTTGTGCTCCATAAATCAATGATATCAAACTCAAACTACTTCCTTTTACAACTCCACTAACACTTAAACAAAAATCTTTAATTGTTATTCTTAAACTCCAACAAATGTCCTCTGCAGATAAAAAAGCTTTATTCTTTAAACCGTCTAGCATACAAATTTGTACGCTAAATGATTTTTGACTGTTTTTGTGCATTTACTCTAAAATTTATTAAGCCACACCCCTATTTTCTAAGCTAAAATGAAAGAACACCACGTTTTAATTACTATATAGTTCTTAGCTCATAAAATTTTTTTATTAATACTCCAAAAATTAGTTATTTAGTATCAACCGTAATAGGATCTTTGTGCCCAAATTTAATACTAAAAAGGCATTTTTACATGACACTTATAAAGATTTTTTACAATTGCCACGCAGAGGTCACTTTTATAATATAACTTTAAAGTTGATCAAAGAATTTTCATGACCAGTTTTATATAATTGATTTTTTGAGATGATGTTAAAGAGATAAGATGGCTCAAAAGTATAGGTAAAATGGCCTATTTTTTAGCCATCATGTAAGTTTGTACCTTATAATCAGATTATATAAAGTATTTTACACTGTAGCTGCAGGTGTGCCATGTAACTCGGGTCTTTAAGAATCACTACAACCAATTAGAATAAAAGTTTCATAAAAAAAATTTTTTTCAAGCCCAATTTTCTTTAAAATATTTTAGCGTACAAATTTGTACGCTAAATCTGACAGTTTAAGAGATACTGTTCTTTTCTTCAAAAGATTAAAAACTCTAACCAGACCAAAGAAGAAGTACAAAAGTCAAAGCAATTAAGAGATATAGACTGGTTCAAAGAATACCCAGAAATACTGAAATGGAACAAATATCAAATTTAGCAATACTTTAGCATACCAAATCCTGAATTTTGTTAAACCACATCTTATTAATGTTTATCCAGAAAAAATTACTAGACCCGCTACTGACAAAAAATATGAATCTAAATTTAACTACAAATATTTAATCAAAGCTATAGCTGGTAAAAGACCTAAATTTCTCATTGATCTTATATATGAAGCCAATCCTTTTATATTGAAATCAATTACAATTCTATTTGACTTTATTCATTCCACATTTGTTGATTTGCTTAAAGAGTTTACTACTTCTTATTTACTCAAATTAACTATCCAAAAATACTTTTCTCCTATAATTCTATACCTTCCTATTCTATACATAACTGAACCAAGTAGCATTTAATCTTGCTCGTCTACATCTAATTTTATATAATAAATACCAAACAATCAATGGCAACAAATTCTGTTAAGACTTAAACATATATCCTATTTATCTTAGACTTTACTATTACATTAGTGAAAATAGTATCAAACAACCTCTCTTTAAAATTCAAAATAATACCAAATTCAATATCAATGTTACCCTAAATGTTTCCAAAAAGCAATTTTTACAAACTTTTAAAATTCCTTCTCTTAAACCTTATTTAACAAATTTAAATACATGGTTTGAAAAGTTTTTGAAATCTATAAATGGCAATTTACATAAATTGACCAAAAGAAAACATATTAAACACTAGTGTGATAGGTGGTGCATTTGTGCCACCCATCTTATTTAGTATTTTTTGATATTATTTACTGTAAGAAATTTTATTACAGAATTTAATAGCTATTGTAAACAGTTTAGCATATGTAATTAATTTAATTTGTATTGAAATTCTTAATAATTAAAATTGAATTTGCATTAAATTGTTATTTTCATTATGAATTACTGTAGAAATATTGTTACAAAATTTTTTCTTATAGTGAATATGTATATAATATTATTTTCATAGTAATTATCTTGTTTTTATGTAATTAAAATTAGTTAGTTGTATTTAAATTATTGAGATTTCTACTGTAAAAAAAATCTTGTTTTAGAACTTACAGTATGTGATTAAATCAGTTTGTATTAGAGTTATCATGATTTCTACTATAAAAAATTTCTATAGCATTTATTTGCTACTCTGATAATTATAATTCATAGTTAAAATTGAGTATTAGAATTATTATGATTTTTTCAATGAGTTGTTCTAAACAAAGTATATATGATTATTATGATTTCTATATATTCAAGTTGGTTAGTTTTAATTTCAAGTATAGAAAATTCTATTAAAAAGCTTATTTGTTTTTCAGGTAATCACAATATATGGTCAAGAATAAGTTAGTTTATATAAGAATTATCGTAATTTCTATTATAAAAAAATTTGTTAGTATTTATATACTCTTTGATGATTACTATAGTTTGTTAGCTAAGATTGTGTTAGTTTGTCATTTGAATTATTGTAATTTTCTGTCATGAATTACTGTAAAAAATTCTGTTATAAAACTTGCCATTTCAGTGATTATAAGATTAGAGTAATTTGTATTAAATTATTTTAATTTCTACTATACTAAATATTGTTACAAAACCTATTAGTTATTTTAGTAACCTTACAGTATATCTCGAATTATTATTATTTCTATTATAACTATAATAAATAATTTTGTTACAGAACTTACACTTTATTCACAGTAACAAATACATAGTAAAGTTAGTTTGTATTGAAATTATTGTGATTTTTATGTAGTTAAGATTAATGGTATTATTGTATAATTTCTTTCATAAATTACAGTAAAAAATTCTGCTACAAAACTTACCATTCTTATGAATACAGTAGCAGTTAAGATCAGGCTAATTTGCATTAGAGTTATTTTGATTTCTATTATATAAAATTTTGTTACAAAACTTATTTCTATTTTGGTAACTGCATAGTGTTAGTTTGTACTGGAATTATTGTAAATTCTTTTATTTATAAAGAATTTTGTTATAGAACTTATTCTTTATTCCAGTAACCAAAGTACGTAGTAAGTTTGTTTGTATTGGTATTATTGTGCCTTTGATATAGTTAATATTGAGTTAGTTTGTTAATGAAATTATTGTAATTTCTATAATAAATTACTGCAAAAAATTCTGTTATGAAACTTAACATTCCAGTAACTACTGTAGTGGTTAAGATCGAGCTAATTTGCATTAAAATTATCATGATTCTTATTGTATAAAATACTGTTGTTATTTTAGTAACTACATAGTGCATCTGGAATTATCATGAATTCTATTTTGACTATAATAAAGAATTTTGTTACTAAACTTACACTCTACTCCCAGTAACCAAAGTAAGTAGTAAAGTTTGTTTGTATTAGAATTATCATGATTTCTATGTAGTTAAGATTGATTATTATATACTTTCTATTATGAATTATAGTAAACAAATAGTGTTACTAAACTTAACATTCTCGTGACTACAACGGTGATTAAGATTGAATTAATTTGTATTAGAATCATCTTGATTTCTATTATACAAAATTCTGTACAAAATTTATTTGCTATTTCAGTAACCACACAGTACATGTTAGTTTATACTAGAATTATCATGAATCTTTTCATCTATAAAGAATTTTGTTACAGAACTTACTTTATATTCTAGTAACCAAAGTACGTAGTAAATCTGTTTGCATTGGTATTATTGAGTTTATTTGTTATTGAAATTACTTTACGAAACTTATCATTCTAGTAACTACTATAGTAGTTAATATTGGCAAATTTGTATTAAAATTATCTTGATTCTGATTGTACAAAAATACTGTTATAAAGCTTATTCCTATTTTAGTAACTTCATAGTACATCTGAAATTATCATGATTTTTATTTTAACTATAACTATAATAAAGAATTATGTTATATAAAACTTACATATTAACAAAAGTATGTAGTAAAGTTTGTTTGTATTGGAATTATTGTGATTTCTATGTAGTTAAGATTGATTACTGAAATTATTGTGTGATTTCTATTATAAATTACAGTAAAAAATTCTGTTACAAAACTTACTATTTTTATGACTACAGTAGTGAAGATTGAACTAATTGCATTAGAATTATCTTGATTTCTATTATATAAAATTCTATTACAGAACTTATTCGCAGTTTGCATGGGAATTATCATGAATTCTTTTATCTATAAAGAATTTTGTTATAGAACTTACTCTCTATTAGGTAACAAAGTATGTAGTAAGTTTGTTTTCATTGGTATTATTATGGCTTCTATATAGTTAATATTGAGTTAGTTTGTTATTGAAATTATCAGGATTGGATAGCTCTCTAGGTTCAATAAATTTCATTGAACACTGGACATATAAATTTGTTATTAAATTAGAAAAAATAATAAATTCAAATTAACAAACATACTTCTTTTAAAACTCATTATTGTTTTCCTTAGTACTGGCTAACATCTTAAATGCAACGATGCTGGATTGTTCACATGCTCTCCTATATTTTTATGAATAAATTATTGAATGGAATCCATTCAATCACATCTTTATATCTCCAGGTTCTAAGTTGGAACATTTTCATGCAATCGTCAATATTATTATGTCCACTTGTCCATCTTGTTTCTATGTCAGGGTCGCATGATAGCACTATGCAGGTTGAGTTTTTTATTACAATGTTCACATTTTCCATAATTAGAATTTCTATATAAATAATAAATATGTAATTGGTTTATTTTGCATCTGCGGTTTTAAACTTTAGATCGAATGTAAATAATTTTTGTATTTATTATTGAATAAAATAAATCGCACATAATGGTAAATAAGTATTTATGTTTGCTGTTTTTAATTCCACTGATTAACAAATGTTCTTGATACTCACCCACTGAATAAAATGATTAATGCGAATAAAATGAATTTAAATATAATGGTTAATAAGTATTTATCTTTATGTTCGCTGTTTTAATTCTACTAATTAATAAATGTTCTTTATAATCACATGCTGAGTGAGGAGGTAATAATGCAAATGAAATAAATTTAAACGTAATAGTAAATCTGTATTTAATTCAATTGATTAATAAATGTTCTTTATACTCACATGCTGAGCGAAAAGGTGATTAATGTGAATAAAATGAATTTAAACGTAATGGTAAATAAGTATTTATCATTTATGTTTGCTGTTTTTAATTCCATTGATTAATAAATGTCCTTTATACTCACTGACTAAATTAATGCGAATAAAATAGATTTAAACGTTCTTTATACTTATGAGCTAAATAACACAAAAAATAAATAAATAAATACATATGTATTTATGAGCTTAAATTACTGAAATAGATCAATAAATGCGCTTTATGCTTACTTGATAAATAAAATTGTGTAAGAAACCCTGTTTTAAATAAACTACAAACATTATAATAAAAAATGAAATTTAATTTACTTATTACACAGGTCAAAATGATGCACATCGGTATAATATCGAGTATCTGATATGTATACTATATATTTATGATATGCGACCGATATGTGTAAGATATATTTATACACATACCTGATATGTACCTGACTCATATAGGATATTGGACACATATCGGACACATGTAGCACACATATAGTATACATGCCGTATACATGCCGTATATATATCGCATATATAAATTCTGTAATACATCATATACCCGATATGTACCCGATATAAAGTAACATCAAGAAAGAATAAATTCAAATATTCATGTACCTGATATATATAGTAAATAAATATCATATACATATCGGCATAATCAATACATAACAGACGTACTGTACATATTAAAATTATTTAAATTATTTTATTATATATATAACAATAACAATTTGTGGCATTAAATACAAAAAAAAATTTATTAAGCTTATATGACAAATTATACAATAATTATATTTTGATAGTGTCAATTATTAATACTGCTTAATCAAAACTAAACTACTCTAATCTATTCAATCTAGATAATCATAATCAACTCTAATCCTAACACCTAAATTCATTGACAATAGTACAAATACATTAATTAACCAGAACAAAGAAATAATTACCCAAGAAAATTCAAAACGTCCTTAATAACCAAGAAAAAAAAAGATACATTAAAAACAGTTCACAAGTTTGAAATACAAGAAAGCACAAAACCACTCTAACAATTATTTACATAAAAATACTCTATCCCTAACTGCTAACTAAATAATTTATGCTAACTCTACCTTGGCTCAAAAGATTTCAAATACCACCAGACCAATGGTGAAATGATGCTAACACAGACTAACGAAATTGTACTGTGTCAAAATACATGGCAAATAAGAAATACAAACCAACAAGCAATGTGAAACAAATGGCAAGCAAGCAGCGAAGCAAACAGCAAAAAAGTGGTAAAATAAACAGGCAACAAAATCTACAGCACCGAAATTATAGCTCCCTAGCAATAACACCAAGATGATGACACCCAACTACAACACCAAGGCGATGACATTCAACAACGAATAATGCAAGTAGTAATGCCATAAAACCAGTGTATAAAATAGCATGATAAAATCTGGATCTACCATTTTTTACATTGCATATACCGGTATTTTAAAATTGGGCTGGTGCAACAAACGGTGCATGATCTGGAATTTTTTGAAGTAACCAGTGCATGCATCTATGTGCCCCAAAGATCTGATGATCATTTTCTACTAATGCAAGTTTTTTTTTTTTGAACCGGTATTTTTTTATTTAACAGATGCATGTACCGGTAAATTGAAATTTCTATTTTAAACACTGCATAAAACACGACAAGTGACAAAAAGAAGAGACACCATCAACAAAAGAACAAGCACCATACTAGATGACTCTAACGACGAAAAAAGAACAGCTCCAACGACGAGAACCCAAAAATCAAAAAAAAATTAGATAAATAAACAAAAAGTAAAAAATAAAACAAAAAAAATTTAACTTACTGATATCAGTTATATACTGATTTTGTGTAACTGATAATCTAAAATAAACAAAATAATATACGTAATGATAAATAAAAAAAAATAAAAATGATAAAAAAATTAACAAAAAAAATTATAAAAAAAAGGGATAAAAAAATAATAAAAAAATATAATAATAGTAAAAAAAAAGAAAACTTGTTAACGCAGAGTTGCATTGCATATATGCTTATCTAAATGGATAAATAAAAAAAATGCAAATAAAAAAAAATAAAAATAAACAATATAAAAAAATCAAAAAAAGCTAATAAGCGAAAAAAATAAATTAAATTAAAAAAAATCAAAAAAATTAAAAAAATGATAAAAAACAATTAAAAATTAAAAATCGGAAAAAACTAATAAATAATAATAATAAAATTTTAAAAAAGAACAATAAAAAATTAAAACCAATAAAAAATAGAAAAATAAATAAAAAGAATTGTTTAAAATAAAATAAAATAAAATAATAAAAAAAAATAAAATAAAAAATAATAACAATAAAATAATAATAATAATAATAATAATAATAATAATAATAATAATAATAATAATAATAAAAGCGCTTAAATAAAAAAATGTAAAAAAATAAATAAAAAAAAATTAAAAATAAAAATAAAAATAAAAAAAGAAGCGGTAAAAAAATAAAAAAAATTTAAAAAAAATCCAATAAAAAAATTAATAAAAAATTAAAATTAAAAAAATAAAAATAAAAAAAAAAGAAATAAAAAAAATTAAATAAAAAATAAAAAAAAATTTAAAAAAAATTATAAAAAAAATAAAATATAAAAAAGAAACATAATAAAAAAATAAAAATAAAATAAAATAAAATAAAAAAAATATAAAAAAAATTAGGAAAAATAAAAAATAATTAGAAATTTAAAAATATTATAATTTTAAAAAAAATTAAAAAAATTAAAAAACTATAATAAAAAAATAAAAAAAATTGAATAATAATAAAACTATTTAAACCATAATTTAAAAATACTATAAATAAAAATTAAAAAAAATAATTAAAAAAAATCGTTAAAAAAAAAGGAATAAAAAATAAAAACGTGTTTGCTTTATTTATTTATTTATTGTATTTTGTGCATATATACAATATGGTGGGAATAAAAATTCTGGGCTTACTATGAGAATAACTGGAAATTTACCTTTATTCTTACCATTGCATATATGCACTATAGATGCAATCCGTTATCTTTTTACTACTACTTTTAGAAATTCCTATCGTCAGTTAATACTGTATTTATCGAGTACCCGATATATCAAATTAAAAAAAATTTAAGTAGTAAAAATTAATTTTTTATATCATAAAGGATAAATTTTTTCGAATATATAGAATATCTGCATTGTAAACAATGATTTAGAATTATAATATATGCAGTTTATAAATTATTTTTATTATATACACATCGGGTACCCATTATATCCAAACTATATGATATATATATAATAGGTCACCGATATGTAGTATTTTATATATTTTTTAATTATTGTAATATGGTATCTGATAGGTACCCGATATATAGGATTTTGACCTGTGTTAATTCATTTACAAAATTTTTTTCAATGCCAATTCTGTAATAATAACACTAGACAGTTTTTTAAATTCCCATAGAATTACTTGCCTTAGCAAACTTTAGATAATATGAAAACACTTTTTGCTTATCAATTTCGATCCCAATTCCTTAATAATAACAATATTCAACTTGGTACATTCCGTTAGAATTATCATATCTGCTGATTTTTGGTAATATGTGAATGCTTTTTTTTCTTCCTTTTCAATTTCTATTGTATGTTTGTAACAATAACTGAGCAAATAATTTCTGTTTGGATTATTCATATTCGCCAATTGGAAACAGCTATCGAAATTCAGTTGATTGATAACATTAATTTGTAGAATTTTTGAGTTTTCTATTTGGGTTTTGGTTTTAAAAAAATGGTTGGATATCACTATGATTTACTGAAATTTTTTTTTATTTATTTACTTTGGTTATACTCAATATATCCTAAATTATACTAGTTGTTGTAGTCATACTCAAAATTCAGCCTACATGTATTGCAAATATTTTATTGGAAACTACGAACATAAATTGCATGCATATTATATACTTGTAATAGATCAATTACAGATTATGACAACATTAACATGCAAATGAGCATAAGGGAGGTGGGGGTATTGTGGACAGGGGGGTATTGTGGACAGGGCAGATATCTTACAATCTAGTGATCAGAATTGGATGATTTTTATACCATTCGAATCAGCTCAGAGAGAAGAATCGAATGGTATAAAAATCATCCAATTCTGATTACTAGATCACAAGATAATATTATTTATGCAAAATATAAATTTTTATATATATTTGAATTTAATTAGTAAATCTGCAAATTTTTGCATAATAAACCTTTAATTATCTTGGGATCCCGTGATTGGATTTTAACGATTTTGTGCTTGTTAGAATCGTCTCGCTAAGACGGTCATTTTGGTAGTAAAATCATCCAAAACGGGCCAGTAGATCAAAAATTATTCATTGTGTCCACAATACTCCCCTTTTCTCTAAAATTTAGTTTTTATGTTCTATTTTGTGTACTAATTATTTATATCTAAAACTATATATGATATAAAGATTTTTTACAGTAATTTATTCTTTATTAAGCATAGTTCAAATAATAAAAATTGTATAAAAATCTATTTGATTATTAAAAAGTTTTATTAGTAGAAACTTTAACCTGTCCATAATACCCTCATCTCCCTTATGTTATTAATTTTTTTACGGTCTAATTACAATTTTTGGATATAGCAAATCAAAAATGGCAAAGTACAATTGAATTTTTTTTATTCTCATTATTATTAAGCAGCATTTTTATACAGAAATTAGTAGATTAACACACTACCATGATTCTATTTGTTGGTAGATTGACATCAAACTACGAACTATAGGAATTGCCAAAAAAATTATCAGATAATTCAGATAACAAATATTCTGACCAAAAATTTACGATAAATCTATTTTTTTCTCAGTGATAGTATTATTTGCTAATATTTTTAATTATATCATTTTTTATCTTTGTGGTTGTTAGCATTATGGCATTTTTTCATTATGAAATTATATCAGTATTACAGCAATAATATTTACGACAATTTTCATATTGATCAAAATGTGCATTATATCGTAATTTTCCCACGGTTCTAAAAGATGATTAATCAAAAATGTTCAAACATACTTTATATCTATGATATAATGTGCACGTGCTCTAAGTTATCTGCAGTTTTCTGTCGATCAGAGTAAAAATTATTTTAGATTGTTTTTTAATTATATAGATGATAAGAGTTAAGTCACATTTGTGTTGTACAGCATTACAGCATTATGGATTACATCATCACGGCATTATGGCATTATGGATCATGACATCATAGCATTATGGTATTATGGCATTACGACATTATGGCATTATAACATTATATAGCATTACGATCACAGTATATAATATTTATGCCAATTTTCATATCGATCAAATTGTGTATTATTTTATTGTATTTTTTTCTAACTAAATTGTACTTAAACTTAGTGATATATGCAAAGCACTCTTCCCATCAGAATTTAAAATTACATCAATTGAATCTCTATTGGAAAGGATTCAACTATGCTTTCAAGTAGCACTCTACTATATCCATATTTGAAATTAAAAAATTGCTCTATATTGCCTTCAGATGATGAGTATAATATTCAAATTTATATACAGCTTTCTTTACAGAATCCTTTGATCATTTTTCAGCTCCTCAAAATTCACTCTCTAAATCTAAATACCACTACCCTACTCTTGATTTTTCAGTTTTTGATAAAGAAGCACAACATGCCACTACATTTCAAAAATGAACACCAATCTCTTTACTTTACAAATGGCTACTGAAACTAAAAAACAATTTCTTGAACTCAATAATCTTAATAAAAAAGAATCCAACTAAGCATGACTTAGTTTCTACTTTTATAATTTCTTCAATGCATACAACAAGGCTGTAGCTATTAATGACCAAATTAATAACCTTAGCCCTCACAGTGCAATTGAAAAAATTACTTCTTAGCCAATATACTAACTTTTTAGCTAGAGTAATAACCTACTTTCACATTTTCAAAGAAGACAAACCATCTATTGCATCTATTCAAGATGCATATAACAAAAAATTCTATTCAGAAGCTCAAAAAATTCTTTTAACTAAATTTAATATTCAATTCAAAAAACCAAGTATCAAATCTATTTTTTATCACCCTACTACAAGTACTAAATCTAATTCCAAAAGCAAACCTCTAGTACAACCAAATACTAAAACAACAAATAATTTTAACAATTCTCAAACCAACTCTTCACCAATTCAACAACTCTCAAGCTCATCTGGTAAATTAGATAAGAATGTTATTATGACAGATCTGAATAATATAGAAAATGATCCAAATGCAAACTTCAATTTATAACAAGAATCTCATATAGGGCCTGTGCCTTGAAAATCAAGCTATGAGATATATAATTTACTATGTCTCATAACTTGATTTTCAAGGCACAGACCCCATATTGTAACATTATTATATAATCCTTTTCAATAAGTTTTTCTGTAGATCACAAGAATGTAGCCACTACTATATATGAGGATGAAAGCATTTTGGGTTTGTAAACCCAAAATTAAAATTTGAAGCCGAAATTGTTTTGACCTATTTTACTTGTAAGATGAAATTATTTGATACTTTTTTTGAATAGACGAAATTATAAAGAACATATCTATATAAATTTTATTTGCTTTTCCTTATAAAAAATTTAAAGTTTCTCTAATAAAGATGAAATAGGACTTTTTCAAAAATCAATTTTGGTGGCATCACTAGCTATCACTTCTGAGATAATAATGTTCTCCACTTTTAGTGGGCCATTTTTAGAAGAGAATGAGGTAAGTGAACAGGTGGTTAAGTCCATTTACCTAGAGGACTAGGTTTATGACAGTCAGACCCAACATACAAAGCAGGCTATGGTATTCTGTGCAGCTATAAGAGCTAAGCTTGAAATAGCAAGCGCCTCTACAGAAGATATTAAAAATACTTCAGATACCATATCTTTATCTCCTTCTGAAGTACAACTCTTTTTCAATACCTTTTCACTATTAACTGCTGCCAACACTAACAACTATCTAATACCAAAAAGTAATAATGAATCTCTATTAGAAAAAGATTTCAATAATGAAGAAATTCCAATCACACACAACTCTTTCTAATGATCTCTCAAACCAACAATCACCAAACAAACCTGCAATCAAGTGTTTAGTTAGTATAGAAAATAATATCTAAAACTTCTCTTGTAGCAACTAGGACTAGTAGTCTTAAGCTTGATGAATCTTCGGATTATTTGGAGAACTGAAATAGAGTTGAAAAAGAACTCCCTTTGGGTTTTTGGCTCCCCAGTAAAAGTCTACAGAACTATCGAACAAGTAGTTGGTAAATACCGGAAGTACATGTCAAGAACTTGTAAAAGCATTAGTGGAAGTAAGCTCCTGGTTTTCTATGCAAGCTCCTATACTCTCTCTACGTTGGTTTCTCAGCCTCCCATACGGCTTTTTACAAAATTTTTACCAAAAAGTGGGAATTTTGGTATATTCTCTCCAAAAGATTGACATTGTTTATCTATACAAAATTGGAAACTCAAGTCAAGAGAAGTCATGAGAAATTACAATACAAGCTACCAACCTGTTCATATGTATTGCAATGATTGATGGATGTCTATGGAGGGCTCTTTTAAAAAATTTTGATTGGGTTATCTCGACCTCTTAGTATAGTTTTTTTCTTTATAGTTTTCACTTTAGATACAGTACTGAGATCTTTTTAATACTGTATAATTTTTTATAAGAGTAGTATAGGCTTTGATTATACTATTATCTAGATTGTTTTTTCTTTTTTTCTTTTGTTTTTCTTTTTGTCATTTTTTTTCTTTTTTCTTTTTCCTTTTTATATCTCCTTTTTTTACTCATTTTCTATTTTGCTTTTTTTTACTTTCCCCCTTTTTCATGCCCTTTATGAAGAAGGAAAAATTTAAAGGAAGGAAAAAAAATGATCCTAATATGGTATACAACGCCAATGTTGGTGATAGTTGGGCGTACATTGTACAAAAGTTCGAGCAAGTTCGGGCTCCAACTTGAGATAAAAGGTTGTTATAGTGGATCGCTTTGGGTACTTTGTACTTGGAGAGTTTTTTTTTGATAGAGTTATTAGTAATCAGTGGCAGCATTGTATTATCTTTCTCAAATATTAAAAAGAAGAGGATCATTGAACATAAAAAAAATAATGAAGAAATTGAACTAACTACAAATTTTTTAGATAACAGAAACTATATCAGCTCTAATCTTAGCCCTCTTTTACAACAAATTTCTCTACTATTATAGACTACAAATTCTACCTTCTCCACAAACTATAGGTTCTTTCTTGCAATATATACTAGAATATTACTCTATGTTTTATTCAAACCAATATATTAAAATTTCTATTAAACCACATCCTTAACTTGATTATGTTTTTACTGAAGCACATATTTACCTTCTAAATAAAAACCTTGTACCAGGTCACTTTATGTTTCCACCTTTAGGAGAACTACCATCCTTTTGCTATATTGAACTTAAATCATCCAATACTTCAGATACCATATCTTCATCTTCTTCCGAAGTACAACTCTCTTCAATACCTTTTTACTACTAACAACACAAATCTTAATACCAATTTTTCCTCAAATATCAATTCATCTCATTCTTCTGAGGAACCTTGTTACAACAATTTCTTTAAAAAACATAATCTTCTACTTTTGCCACTTTTACAAATACTCAAATCCTTTATATAATATTTACTTAAAATTTCATTTTCATTATTATTCAAAATCTCTATTAATATTACAACTCTTGAAACACATGTATACCCTAATACCCAAGATGAAGTTCTTTCTAACTATATTATACTCTCCTCTAATCAATATTCTATATACTACTAGTCACTAATCAAATTATTTATATCACCCAATACAAATTACTTTTCTCTAATTATAACAACCTATTGAGATTCCTTGACCTTTCTATTTGTACACACAATGTTCAAGGTTTTAATAATATTACTAAAAAGCAAATTTGGAAAAATTACTATCTATCTCACAATTTAAATATTATTAGTGTAACTGAAACTAAACTCTCTAGTGCATCCTCTACATTTAAATCCCAAAAAACTCCATTTTATAGTTATTTCTGATCCTGCACTAATAGTTCCAGAGCAGGTACTGCTATTATGATTCATAACTACCTTACCCCTATATTCATAATATCATTATATATTCTGGCTATGCAATAGCTATTGGTCCATTCTTCAAACATGATTTCAAGTTTCATATAATTTCAATTTATTTACCTTCTAATAACTCACAGGGGTTGTTGCTTGATTCTCTGAAAGTTAGTTCCCCACTAGCTCATTTTTCTGACACTATTTCCCGACAAAATATTTCACCTACAGCATTTTTTGTTGACAGAATCTTTCCTCAAAATACCATGTTTTCAACCTTCCCTTTTCTTGACAGGACATATTTTTGAAAAAACATTTTACTGACATGACGTATTTTAGAAAGAATATTTTTCCAACATGACATGTTTCTGACATCTTTTTTCTGACAAGATCTTTCGCTGATTAAAAATATAATTATTAGGTAGAGTGATATATTTGTGTTTATCACATTATATGATTAAGCACTCGGGCTAAATTAGTGTTAGGGTTAGGGTTAGATTAGGGTTAGTGATAGTATAATTTAGGCTGAGTTAATAGTGCTAGTAAACAAAATGACACAGTTGCATGATTTCACATGATATGATGATCACTGGGTTTATCGTTTTTGTTAAAAAAAGTGCATTCAATAAAACTTAGTGTCAGAGAAAAGTCAAATTAGAAATATGTCATGTCAGATAAATGACTTGTTGAAAATATAAGATGTTAAGAAAAGGGGATGCCGAAAGCATGGTATGTCGAGAAAAGATTCTGTCAACAAAAAGTGCTGTAGGTGAAACATTCTGTCAGGGATATAGTGTCGGAAAAATGAGCTAGTGGGGAACTAACTTTCGGGGAATCATACCATAATCCTCACAGAAGAGACTTCAAATTCAAGATACTATGGGCCTGAGTGAAATGTAGATACATAATAATTAAAAATTTAAATTTTCTATATATAAAATTTTTCAGTTTCAACAATATAATTCAATTTTTTTATACTAAATAAAGTAGATTCTAGGCTATTTTTTAATATATTTATTATTATATTTTTATAAACAATTTATTGTATAATAAATTTTTTTAAAAATTCAATTTTTTTAAAAAATGGGATTTTTTTAAAAAAAATTTCAAATTTACTATTTACACTACCAATATGCAGCTTTAGAAGTTTGTACAATGCAAGTGCATTTCCATGCATATGCTAAATATATGGTTAAAATTTGAGCTTAATTGGATTAGTAGTTATTAAGATATAAATTTTTTAAATTTAATTATCAAATTATAAAAATTGTAAAAATTTACTATATAATTTTGTATAATTTTTTATAATTACTATGAAAACGTAGTAATTTAATTATAAAATTTTAAAAATTCATATTTTAATAACTGCTGATCCAATTAAGCTCAAATTTTAACTATATATTTAGCATATCCAAGCTTCTAAAAATGCATATTGGTAGCATAAATGACAAAAATCTAAAATTTTTTTTAAAAATCTCTTTTTTTTTAAAAAAAATTGAATTTTTAAAAAAATTTATTATGCAATAAATTGTTTATAAAAATAAAATAAAAAAATATATTAAAAGATAGTCTAAAATCTATTTTATTTGATATAAAAAAATTGTAATTAAATTGTTAAAACTTAAAATTTTTATATATAGAAAATTTAAAATTTTAGTTATCGTGTATTTACATTTTTATACCGGACCATATTTCCAATAGATTCAACAAGCAACTTCATCAAATATTCAGCCAATTGTCTTAGGAGATTTTAATGCCTCTGCTGACTCTACTTTAACTAGTAACTCTAAACTTAAACTACTTCAATTTCTTTCTTACAATAACATGTCCAGTTTGACCTCCCATACCAATTTATCTCAACCTACTTGGTATAGCTCTAGATATCAAAATGAAATAGACTTTATTTGGACCCATGATCCTCTTCTCCTCTACTGACTATCCTTTGAAATTGACAATGGTAATGTTGATCTCCACTTTTTCTATTGAATATTCATTATTTGGCTAATTTAAATGATAAATTGACAAACAACAAATGTAAGGAACAGTATATTTGGTTGCATAAACTATTATTAATCAAAATAAAGTACTACGTGCTATAATTTCTTTAAGACAACAATTTAGTATCACTAAAATTTTGCAAGGAATGACCTGATGACTATTCTGATTAGAAAATTGTTCTAACATAAAAAGATCAGGACGATTGATGCCTGAGCTTTTTTAGATCGACATGGTCCATGATTTTTCAATCAGCCCGTATCACTAGCCGAGACATTTAATAGATTTTAAAGTTACAGAGAACTATATTTAAACACAACCTAAGACTCATAACACTCATGACCCTTAACTAACTTCCATTTTCTTTTCTCTTCTACATTAAGCATTGCCTTTTAATAATGATTTTCTATTTCATTTGACATAAAATTTATTCACCGCAACAACATTGCGACATTCTTTACTTATAGTTAAGAAATACTATAGAAATGCATGGTCATATGATATAATGAAGATGGTTCTAAACAAATTTGTGTGTTTAATGAACGTTCTTTTCACATTCATCGTATGATTATTTTACTATTAAACATCTTTGTTGGAAATTTTGAGTCCTGTGATTTAATCTTTTTTTAAATCTTCCCCAGGATCGCTGTCACTTTTTCACTATCACATGACCGTGTCCAAAAAACTTCAAGTTCGTTTAAATTAGGGTTAGGGTCCCTATACTGCCCTATAGGGCTTGAAGTTAGCATGATGTATAGTAAAATTGCTCAAGGAATTTTTTTGTTAGGACTCGAAAGGTGGTTTCTTATGCAAATTTTAGGGAAATAGGCAATTTTTGAAAAAGCGAACGTTTTGTTTTGATCTTCCACTTTATGTTATGTTACACTTGATATTGTTGTTTTATTGGCCAAAAATCACGTGGTAGTAAAATTTTGGCCAAAAATCACGTGGTAGTAAAATTTTGACGCCGATACTGGGGTAGTTTTTTTTTAAGGGAGCTTCCAGAAATTACGTAATTTTTGTTACTAATAAATTTCAAAATTTTACCCCACCCACCCACACCTGATACCCTATTAGCCAATCAAATTTTATATTTTTTTAAAAATTATTTATATGTCCAAATTTTTTGAATTGATAATAACTTTTGACCCACTGGTCTGTTTTGTATGATTTAACTACCAATATGCTCGTCTCAACGAGACGATTCTGACAAGCCTAAAATCGTTAAAATCTAATCACAGGATCCCAAGATCGTTCAACTTTTGTGTAATTTTAATAGTGATTTTTTAGAATCACTAAGTAAATTTCTTTAACATTGAATAACTTTTGATCCACTGGCCCGTTTTGGATGATTTAACTACCAAAATGTTCATCTCAGTGAGACGGTTCTAACAAGCCTAAAATTCGCTAAATTCCATTTACAGGATCACAAGATCGATAAAGATTTGGATTGTTAATAACAATACAAATCTTTATCGATCCTGGGGTCCTGTGATTGGAATTTAGCGATTTTAGGCTTGTTAGAATCGTCTCACTGAGATGAACATTTTGGTAGTTAAATCATCCAAAACGGGCCAGTGGATCAAAAGTTATTCAATGCTGAAGAAATTTACTTAGTGATTCTAAAAAATCACTATTAAAATTACACAAAAGTTGAATGATCTTGGGATCCTGTAATTAGATTTTAACATTTTGGGCTTGTTAGGATCATCTCATCGAGACGAGCATTTTGGTAGTTAAATCATCTAAAATGGCCCAGTAGATCAAAAGTTATTAATAATATTATAATTTTATACTTTTGGCCAGAATTATAGAATTTTGACCAGAATTATAACCTGATATTTTGGCGACCCCACCCACCCACCCAAAAATTACGTAATTTCTGGAAGCTCCCTAACCAGTTCTCTGACAAATTTATATCCATGATTCACTCTTGATCAATTTGCTATTTATACTAATAATATAAATTTATTTTAATAAATTATAATATATTATGCATTAGAATTTATAGTGATATGACGAATTACCGGTACAATAAAAAAGTTGCTGCAAAACGGTTGTTATGTTAACTGAACTTAAATTATAGCACGTTACTAATACTAATATGTATAAAATTTTGGAAACATGTGGATAAACTGTAAGATAATCCAGGAATAAATACTTGAATATGCCAGATGGGCTTAATATATAAATAAAGCTTACAACGAATTGATTGTACTGTATCCACTATGAGCACCCCAACTTTCTGTGCCATGTAGAAAAATTTAAAACTCGTTAAAACTCATTAGTTTTAAAGTTGGCATTTAGAATAAAGTTAGAAATCAGGTAACTAAATAGTAAAATCACTCAAGAAAACTTTTGTTAGAGCACTAAAGATGTTTTTTATACTGATTCTTGAGAAATAAGCAATTTTAGACAAAGTAAAATTCCCTGATCGTGTTATGTTATACCTGATTCTTTTGGGATCAGAGATCTGTGCCACAATGATTGATGGGTCATGTCCAGTGCCACCATCATTAGTACTTTCATACGATAGTTTAAGTGACGATAGTAGCTCCTACAAAAAATTTTCCTGTCATGTGACTTTGTCGTGGCACAAACCAATCAAATTTTGAGATCAGGTATAACGTGAAAATCAAAACAATCAGAATAAAACGAAAGAATTTAAGTAATAAATTGAGTGGTTAGGGTTTGGGTTAAACATTTGGTTAGAGCGCTCTATTGCCAAAATTTTGCAAGGAATTTTTTTTGTTAATGCGCAGCAGACGATTTCATAGACGAACTTCAGAGTTATTAGTGATTTTTTGTTCATAAAAAGCGCGATTTTTACGTTGCACCTGAGCCTAAAATTCAATTGGTTTGCGCCACAACAAAGTCACGTGACTGGAAAATTTTTTGTGGGTAGTTACCGTACGGACGGTCTACGGACACGTACCGATTCACGTGACTTTGCATGTACCGGTTAATCACGTGATTAATTTCATGATATAATTGCATTATCGTCGATTTAGTATTCACACAAAGTAAAATACAGGAACAAGTCATTATCAAAAATATATAACACAAATTAGATAGTACGTTTGATAAACTTGATTTTAATTCTTCACGTTAAAGTGAAAATACTTATATAGTTTTTTTGACAAATAAATATATACGTACAATATATGTGCATTATCTAACGTTTGTATTATGATGCTATGTGTACCAAATATCCGATACTTATGGTGTTTGGATCCCTTATTGTTTTTTTAACAAAATATCTTTGCATACTAAATTCAAAATCTATCATATAATGGATCCAAACCTATATAAAAGCATCAATTTTAATTATACGATACCAGACTTGAGTTATATTATGCTATTCCAAATTTTCTTTTTGCAAATAATTACGTTCTTCTTCATATCCTTTCTTAAAACGAGCAATTCTTTCTACAAATAGATTTTTCCATAACTTGCTTTGTTCGGAACATATATCTTCCCAGCCATTCATAATAGGAGGAATGGGCACATTCAGTTTGAGTTTTATAGCTATAAAATGCTGTCTTTCAAGAATATAAGCAAAGACAATTGATGCATTTCAGTTTAGCGGTGAATTATCAGAAAGAAATGAAAAGATGTGTACTTGCTAAAATAATGAACAGGCCGTTGAAATGCATTAGCAATAGCATATCCAAATGATGGCATAGACATCCAGTGATCTTTACTATAGGGGCCACCTTCCCATTGTGTTATATATAATATTTCATTATATTCTTTTTCTTTTTCCCGAAATAGTTGAACACAATGTGATTTGCGGATACAAAGCTCATTATAGATGATTTTTCAAATGTCTGGCCAATATTTTTCAGGCTTTCCAATTGATACAGCAATAGCACGGAAACCACAATTTCCATCTCCTGCTACATCAAAATATTCTAAAACATGTTCTTGCATAAACTTATGAATGTTTGCCTCATATATCTTACGACTAGAAATTTGATTTAAAGGTATACTTTGCTGCTGGTTGGTTATATTTTTAAATTTCATAATACTGTCCAGTTGTTTTTTTTTTTTGCAGCAGCAGTATCCTGACATTCACTCAGAAGCAATCACCGTTTAGTACTCGACTTGTGCACTATTTTTTGTGGCAGCTTGATAGAAATAGACGATAGCATATTTATTGCTTGACGAATTTTTGCAACAAACTCTGTTTTAGTGATATTATTTGGCATTTGTTGAAATTTTTCTTCTGCATTAACAAAAGTATCATAAAACTCAGAGTCAACAATGCCAGACTTTGAAGAACGTGGTAGTTCTATGATATCATGTCTCTCAAGTAGCCACCTATTATCAATAATTGACAAAGGAATTGGACCGTGTTTTGGAATCATGTGTATACAAGGTAGCTTGCAATTAATTTTGATTAAGCATTCACAAGTTTCAGCATTCTTATACTCAATTGTTTCTTTATGTTTTTGTAATGTTTGTTTAATTTTGTTATTTGCCCACATTGACACATTTCCGATAAGCTCACTAAATCTAGGATTGCAAAGAATAAATGGATCGACTGCTACTTTATTTGATCCTGTGTGTACTGTGGCTTTTAAATGTTGTAAATGCAATGCCTGATCAATTTGATGAAAAACACTTTCCAAGTCACTAGCCGTTTCTATTGCTCGCTTAAATGCACTATGGGATGATACTGACTGTCCAGTAGTTGATATTCCTATATGACAGTATTGCCTAGTGTAGGCAAAAATCCATATCTTCGAATCTTTCATCCATGTTTGAATATATGATTCTATTTTTTCAGAAGAACGAGCTTTTTCTGCAACTTTTTTAATAGCATTTAAAGATAGTGGAATCTTTTCTTCGGATATTGTAAAAGTTTATGGCAGTTAACTTTTAAATTTTGTTCTAAAAGGTGCCAAATACACAACATCTTATCAGACTCTGGAAATACTTTTGAAGAGGCATTTCTTAATGCCTGATCTCTATCAGACATAAAGATGTTTGGTAAACAACCATAGGCATCATAAATTTTATTACGAAGTGTTTGCAGAAACCATGTATACGATGCTTCACTTTTATTTTCAATCCATGCCATAGCAATTTGGTAAGATGCCAATGCTCTTCCATTATTACTAATTTTATTAATACCAACGGCACTGACAAGTGGGTATTTATAAATGTTGGTTCTATATGTAGAATCTACGAAAAGGACCTCAGGACACTTAGCAACACATTTTGCTGCTTCGATATGAGAAAAAAAAAGATGGGTTAAGTATCCTTTTTCTGATGTTGAAAGCACAACCATATAGTCACGTTCTTCAAGAAGTCTTAGAAATTTTTGTGTAGAATTATTATTGGGGTCCTCATTCAGAGCAAATCTAATTCGAGCACATTCATTTATAACATCTTTGGTAAGAATAATCCCACAATCAATAACCTTATTAACTGCCGCTATAATAACACAAGTAGGAGTATTAATATCATGCAGCTGTTGTACAAGATTTTTTTGATTTAGGTTCATAGCACAATACTGAGGAAAAGCTGCAACTTCGTCCAACTCTAGCAAGGAGTGATTATGCTCAAGCACCACTTTTGTAACAACCCACTTTATCTCAAAGCTTAGTAAATCTGCATTCGTATAATATTTTTTTGCAGTAGCTCTAATATAAACGGGACAACTATCACACCTAGTATTTCTCTTTCTTTTCTGAGTATCTTCAGTTATATTCCAGTTATTACACCATTTTCCCTCTTTAGTACATTGTAGGACAACGAAAAGTGATTTGCCATTATGTCCAGTAAGATTACTATCTTTTCTTGAAAAAGCGAAACCACTAACTTTAGCTGCAGAGTTAGCAGCATCTTCAAATTCTTCTAAAGACCCAAACTTATCATTCGCTTTAGGCATAGTAGGTTCTGCCATTATTGTTGTAATCATTTAAATATTTTTACTATTCACTAAGTTTAGCAAATCGAAATAGTTAAACTGTGTATTATTCCATTAGTAAGTAAAGATCAAATATACGTTTTTACAACAGGCAATATATATTTATTAACGAATAGCAAATGTGTAGGTTTAATATGAAAATGTTTTAAGGTAGATAGATAAGAGTAATTATTATCAAACTAAATTCGGTAAACTAAACAAAAAAATCTTTTTTCTTATATATGCAAAAAATTTGTTTTCATGACGCTTCTATTACATAATTTTACATACAAATGCATAGATTTGATACTCCGAATATTGACGATCACGCGTAAGTTTCAAAATTTGAACAAGCAACTATATGATAGTTATAAATAAGCTTGAATTCCACAAATGATTTTTTTTGTGCACATAAGGTAAAAGGGGTAATTTGGTGAATACGGGTAATTTGGCAAATTTTAATATCACCTTATCTAATAGTCAGAATCGAATAATTTTTATACTTTTCGATTTGTCTCGATGAGACGAATCGAATGGTACCAAGCTTGCCTGGTTCTGATCACTGGGTCACAAGATATTTTCGATTCTTTGTCATGTTTACACTTCGTCAAAATACCCTAAGGATTATTTTTGTGCAACATATAATTGATGATATTTTGTGATCCAGTGATCAGAATTGGTTAAACTTTATATTATTCGATTCACCTCATCGAGACGAATCGAATGATATAAAATTATTTAATTCTTACCACTGGATCACACAAGATACCATAAATTCGCCAAATTACCCCTACCTCTCTAAAATTAAGCTTTTTGATACAATATATAATCCATTTAATGTCACGTTAAAACAAGTTGTTATATGACTAATTTTTTATAAAATAATTCTAAATCATATATAAAGTTTAATACAAAAAAACAGAAATTTTTTTAATATTAAAATAAAAAAGTTTTTATATTAGTTATGTTAACTTCGCCAAATTACCCCTTTTTACTTTACGATTTTGTAATTAAGTATTTGGGTAGATTAGTAATATTAGTAGTTCATTTTTTTTTATAGTTTAATTAAATGTTTTCATAGTTTATTCACGCTTAATTTGTTTATTTATCTGCGTTTAATAATTCAAACAGTTTGATATAACATGAAATTTCGTCTTTAATATTTATATAGAAGTTTCATTGGGAACTGCTGTTGATTATATAAATGATTGGGAAGAGTTCATTATTTCTATATTTCTTTATATGCTCATCATGTGATTAACCGGTACGTGCAAAGTTACGTGAATCGGTATGTGTCCGTAGACCGTCCGGTAGGGTTGCATCGGTCCTGAAAAAGACCAGTCCAGGACCGGTCCCGGACCGGGACCGATAAGGACCATGGGACCATTAAATGACCGGTCCTGGGACCGGTCCTTGTAAACATAACTGTGATATTCGTATCACCCAATCAAATTTCTTGATCAGGTGTAATGTAGATCATATGATCTTTGTTTACATCTGACAGTAAATAATTACGTCATTTTTGGCCAATAAAATCTTATGCATTAAATCATTAAAGGACCGTTATGGGACCGAAGGACCGGACCGGACCGGGACCGTAAACACTATGATAACGGTCCTCTTAGGGACCGGACCAGACCGGACCAGACTGATGCAACCCTACCATCCGGTTACCGTAGTTAGAAGGTCACATGAGTAATTTATAGGACGCGGATATTTATAAGATATTGGTCATGCAACGATTAATATCATGAAATTTGTTTTGTCGGAGCAAATGATTGGCTGACATGTGCCGCGTAGCGGCACGCTTCAACTAATCATTTGTTCCGACAGAACAAATTTTGTAATATTTATCATCGCATGATCCAATATCGATGTTATCGTACAATTATGATCATGATTTAAAAGTTGTGATTGGCCAACTGAGTTTTAATTTGGGATTGTTGTGCTTACATAATAACATACAAAAAATAACAATAAGAAATTTTTTCATGATCATAAGTGTTTGCACGATAATAATGATTTATTAGGCATTTATTATAAAAAGAATGTATATTTATTTAAGGATGATTTTGGAGAGCATTCATTAGATACATTTGATGATGTGCAGTACAAAGGGTGAGACTACCCTTTCTATACATTTACATTCTCATTTCTTATGATGCCTACGCAAGATCATAACGCCTATACTACTAATTCTGATTTCACATGCTTCCCCGCAGGCAAATCCTTCTATCAAGTTTATGCAAGCGCGTAAACGTGACTAGGGAAATTCACATGGTTAAGCCACTGAGAATACTATTAAGGTAGGATTAACATGATTATGATGGTACAATTATGGAAGCTAGGTGACATCTTAAAGAATTATACAAATACGGACGTAGGAAAAATTATTTGTTACACCGGTAATAATTTAATGACTAGTATTATTAGCTAAAATTATCTCCAAATTATCATTTCTGAGAAATTGTTCCATTGGTTCTATCGGTAATAAGATGTGTAGTTGAACCCCTGCACTATTAACAACTGCAATAGTTATGCTATTTAGACTAACAATTCGTAAATCTTGTTTATACGAAAATCCAGGTCCTCCACTATCACCTTTTCCACCAAATATGTTTGTAAAGATTAGTTGACCGTTAAATTGTTTTTTATTATCTGTAAAAAACCCATTTAATCCTTTTACGTATCCACAAGTAACATGTGTAGTGCGGCCAGATTTACATAAATGAGTACCATAACTGCTTGATACAGATACATCATAAGTAGTCAACTCTTTATTTTGTATAGTATCCGTATTTCTTATAAGCATTGATACTTTATACTTATCACTACCTATAAAGATTGCACCAATGTCGATAGGTTCAATTTGATGTCTTAACATAAACCCTATCGTAGGGCCAGTTGTATTTTCATTCCAACTATAAAGTTTAAAAATAGTATTATACTTTGTTTTGGTGCAATGGCCTGCAGTTATAATAAAATAATCTTCTTTATCTTTTCTTTTTGCCCCAAAACCTGCTGAACATGCTAAATGATCGTCTAGATTATATATTCCTTCACCGCCTAATATTGGAAGTTTTATATCTCTCACTGTAATATTATCATCATTATGGACGCCTATGATTGGAGTTTTTATATCTTTTGCTATAATATTATATTCGTCAGCATCACTTTGAATAGGATGTGATTTATTCAAATAGTGCAAAGTCACGTTATATTTTTGAATTGCATCTAAAAACTCTCTATTTGAGTTGTCATAATATTTATATAAAAATAAACCGACATTATTAAATTCTATATCAATGAAACAAAAAACCATAAGAGGTTTTAATTTTTGAGCTTGTTCGTACACTCCATTAAACGAATTTCTTAATGCAACTAAAGAATTGGTTGCATTTGTAAAATTAAAGAAGTGAAAATAAGATTCCATTCTGGATTTTATAATATCGATCTTTGTGGGGTCTACTGTATAAACAAATATACGATTCATTAATACATTGATGTATGATCCTCCAAAACTTGTGTTATATTCTTCTAGTATTGGTTGTAGGAGTCCATCCACCATGGTTAAATTTCTCTCCAATTCCAATAGCGTAATTACTTCATTATCAGTTACATTCCATAATTTTGCTAATGGTTCACTTTGAGAATAAACCGTCAGACAATTTTGTAACATAGAAGTAATAATTAATAGTAAATTAACTAAAATGATAACTTTCATAGTAATAATGATAATAATTTACGACAAGAAAATATGGATTCTTTATTGGAAAGTAATAGAATATAAAATAGATATTTCGTATTTGAAATTTTTCATTGGAGCTTAGGAATTGAAAAAATTTAATATTTGCAATAAATTCATCCCCACTTGTGTTAGGGAAAAATATTTGCAAATTCATCATTTTTTTATCCTCATTTTGAAAATCGTAATTTTCATTAGTGCTTGATTTGAACAATTTAAAATTGCTATATCTTATTAATATTACTAGCATTTAAAGATCTTTTGGTCTTACATTACATCTAATATAAGAGCTGCAAAAAGAAACGAGACTTCAGAAAGGAATGATGTTGAAAATCTCACGAAATGACGGTTCTACTACGAAATTAAGAAGATGCCCACAAAATTTAATGGAGTATGTGAAAAGCAAGGATGTGACACATATCAAGAACTTTACGCATTGCATCTTCGCGGGTTTATTAAATACTTGACTCGCTTCTACGTATTCTTGATATAGTATGAGATTATTAGTCTATATCGATCATTTTTATAATTACGAATTTATTAATTTTTACAGAATTTATCACTACATTATATTAAAATACTGTCAATCATTAACTTTTTTAAACTCTAAATAAGAATAGCCTCGTGAATTCGAATTTTGATTATCCTAGATATAATGGGCAATATAATTATTAGAGATGCCCAATCTGCAGACCAGAAACGTAGACAAATAAAAATGCTGTGTATTATGCGTCATTTCTCTATGTTGTCAATTATAGTCGAAGACCATAATGAAAGCGAATTAAAACGTAATGTGGATTTATAATTAATCCTATAAACCCCACTTATACTTGTTTATTTAATCTCTACTCAAACTAACCTATAACCTTAATCCTAAATAATGTGCCACCAAAAAAATTTATTTTTCAGTGGCTTGTATACTATACATATTTCATTTTAATCTGATTTACATTTAATATGTCAATTATTAATTGACTTTCAATTTAAAAATGAAGTACGTCGTTCGTTTTTAAATTTTTTGGGAAATGATTTGCGTGCAGTAACTTCACGTACATCAATTTTATATTGCCAATGAAAATGAAAATGAAAATAGCATGAATTTTGAAGGCGCAACTATTTTTATTGGCTTAAAAACAATTGATGTACGCGAAGTTACACGAAACCGATGCGGCCTGGTCATTTGCAAATTTTTTAAATGACCTCAATATCAACACCAAAACTACTCTATCTAACCCTAATAATAAACGGTAAAGCTTCGATTGAGGCGTGGTTAGACTTGGTCCGAGTAAATAGGGTCGAAATAGGGCTCTAGATTATGTCACGAGGCTCTAATATAAGGTCACGAGATTTGGACTCTAATACGATTTTAACCTATCGTGAGGTTATCGGCTTATAATAATAACAGTTTATTAAATTATCTATCGAGATAATCACTAGAGCTAACGCTTCTACTCTAATTTCGAAGGTTATCACTCTACAACGTTGGACTTCTCAAGCTTTTGAACTTAACTGAGTTGTCCTTTATTTGGAGGTGAACTCAAGGCTCTTATATGCTTTTAATTACAGACTAAAAATCGATACAAAAGATTCTTTTAATCTTTTTAATCTTTTACATCTTACGGATCGTTTTAATCTTTGAATCAAAAGATTCAAAAGATTCGTGAACGCCATAATACTACTTACTAAAACTAGCAAATATCTATATATTAAAAAATAGAAAATAAAAATAGAAATTCAGCACAACCCAAATTTGAATTGTGCTAGGTCGATTTTATCTGTCACACTGGTCATTAATGGCCATCTGCCATTTAGAAATGATTCGTGACCAAATTAATGATGCCTGACGCATGACGAAACCATTTCGTAAGGCAACTTCAAATTGACGAATTGACGAATGACGAAACCCATGACGCATGACGAAACCCATGGCGCATGACAAAACCCATGACGCATGACGAAACCCACGACGCATGACGAAACCCATGACGCATGACGAAACCCATGACGCATTACGAAACCCACGACGCATGACGAAACCCATGACGCATGAACCCATGACGCAGCCAATAATAAATAACAAAACCCATGATGATTTTGATGAAGCATGAGACTAATATTCATTTCTTTCATAATAGAAATAAATTAGTCCATGTAAAGTTGATTTTTTGTTCATTATTATATCTTCCCAGTTTCTACCTTTTTGACATTGATCTGACATTGCCTGATAATTTGCAACAATCACACAGACATATCCGATAGGTGTTCTATGAATTGGCAGTGTCATAATATTTTATTATTATGTATTATTTTATGTATTTCTTATTTTGGCATAGTTTGTGGCATAGTTGGGTGATTTAGCCCTCAATGAGGGTACCCTGCTGGTACCCTCAAAGAGGGTTATAGACTCTCGGCAAGTGTATGAACCTCTCAACGAGTGAATTAAACACCTAGTAGGTGATTAAAACCTCAGTACGAATTAAAGATATTTGAGGGTATGGGTTTAGTCTGCAAATGAAATAACAGATTTTTATTAGTGTTATTATTGATAGTTCAATAAATCATGTGTTCAGACAATCGATCCTATGCAAATTTTACAGGAAGGACATCAAAATTCTGGGTCATATGCATCGGTTCTAGGATGGCATTTAGCCTTAGCTATTAGCAGGTTCTACAGAAAATTACTTAATGAATGGATATGATTTCATTAGTAAAATTTTTATGATCTTGGGGCAAAATTGATCAATTCCAATCCAGCCGTTCATGGTTTTGATGCACTCTGACATTTTCAACCTGGAATTTGGTGACCCCCTTTATGAGTTGATCTATGCTCTGCTGTTGCTAGTGAAATGCTAGCAATAAAAAATATCTATTTAGATTTAATGTAAAACTTTCTTTAATTGAAAAGGGTTTATCAAGAGCTTCATCATCTTAGGTAGCGCTCCCACAAAAAATTTATCACTCTGTAATTCTGTAATTTTGACCAATCAAAATTTAGGATCAAGTATAACATGATAATCAAAACAAATGTGTTTGTTTGCTAAGTAAAAATACATGTAAAATTAAGGCTAAGAAACCACGTTATAATTAGGGTTAGGGTTAGAAAAATATATTGGCCATTGTGGCTATTAGTAAAATTTTATGACGCAACATAAAGTTTCCTTTTAAAAATTTAGAGCTATCTGTTTTTTGTAAAAAATTTTACATTACACCTGATCTTAAAATTTGATCTAGTTAAAATTACAGGTTGTGAACAATTTGTTTATTGAAAGCTAGGGCATTAATTTCATCAATAGTTAGAGTTGTGTTAGGAGTTTTATCAATTATCAAGGGTTTCATTAATTGTCAAGGGTTTCATCAATTGTCAAGGGTTTCATCAAGTGTCAAGGGTTTCATAGGACCCGAAATATACATAGATAGGTCAGGTATTAGTTTGCTTATTTTTGGAGGTTTTATGCAGATTTTTTTTATTTTTAGTAATTTTTTGCTTATTTTTGAGGTTTTTCTGCAGATCTTTCTATTTTTAGTAATATTTTAATTAACCTGACCTATTTATGTATATTTTGGGGACCTGGTTTCATCAATCATCAAGGGTTTCATCAGACACAAATTTGATGAAACCTTTGGTCATCATAAAAATAATTGGATCAGGCATTATTAGACCAAATAATCATAGTCATTTAGAAATAACTAAGATTAGTTGTAGGTTATTTAGTTATTAGATAATCATGTATATAGAGTTTGTATCTCGTATCTAATATTTTTTACATAGATTGATTAACTTTAACTGCATAATAATAATATATGCATATAGGTTCAAAGTAAACTAAGTTGTGCAAATTATTTGTAGACTCAGGCCAAATCTAATAAAAGTTAATATGCCCAGTCCAACCAAAAAATGGTAATAACTTGATCATTTGATCAAAATTTAAATGACTCCAAGCAATTAAATTATAACAAGATCATTTTGGTTATTAAGTTCATTAGATTATTGGAATATAAACTAGTTTTATTGGTTGAATTGCTTGTATAAAAAGTTAACAAACTTTATTACTTTCTTTATCAATAAGCTTAGCTATATATTAAATCCCAAATTTTACTAAGTCAGTTAATATTTATATTTTAAGTAAGGTGTTCAAAATATGCAATTATTATTTAAATAACTTTACTTAAGATATAAATATTAACTACTTATAACTACAATTATTAATTATGTTTAATTTGTTTGACAGCCAATTCTGATTGTCTAAAGAGTATTAGAATATTAATAGCCATAGAACATGTCATATCTGTTGATATATAAGAATTAGTATATTATTTTTTTTGACACTTTATAGCTAATCACTACCTTTATTAGGGGTCATCTAAAGCCAGGTGCGTTCACATGATCAGAAGCCAATCAAATCGTAACATTTGATCTTTATGGATCAGCCCGACAAGACAAAAACAAAGAAAAAAAGTGAAAAATGCTGTAAATAAAAGATATGTGTGTCTAAACCTGTCTAGAAGCATTAATAAAAAATGTCGAAAAGACAATTTTACTTATAAACCAGGCCTAACCTTAACCCCCAACAGCCCTTACCCTAATTTTAATTAAATGGGCTGCCATCAATAGAAATCAGGCAGATCTACATTTGAAAAAAAATTTATACCTTAAAATTTTATAGCTTATATCTTGATGAATTTCAAAGCTATCTTGATAATTTAATATTCAAAAGAAAGCTTACGATTTAAGCTTTCTTTTAAATATTAAATCATCAAGATAGCTTTAAAATTCAGTGATATATGAGTTGTAAAAGTTAAGGTATTAATTTTTTTCAAATGTATATCTGCCTGATTTCTATTGACGTCAGCCCAAATAATCAAAAACATATAAATGCACCTGGCTTTAGCCATTCCCTTTTATTAGATATTAAAGTACAAGAGCTATAGTAATAATTAATATAGGCAACTTTCTGGCAACCCTACTAGTGCACAGGTAGAGTTGTTGTACTGAGCCTTATTCCTCTTAGCAAGCCCTGCTGGAACTATCTAGTTAGAAACCTGTTGGTACAGATCACTGTTCAAACATGCTACTACAAGTTCTTGAAATATCTTTTCAGACTTTGGTCTATTAATATGTCTTGAAAATTTGGTTATTTAAATCAACGATTTTGTTTCAAGAATAATCCAGGGTTTTGATCATGACTACTATCCCTTAAACCGTCCAGCGGGCAAATTTGCCCGCTAAATTTTTTTTTATTTGGTTTTTTGGTAATTGCACCCAATTTTATTATGGCTTACCCCACCTATTATTAAGCCAAAATGGGAGTTTATTATATCATCGATCACCCATAATTTTTATGTCATAGTGCGTTCAATTTGTTAGATACAATGTTGATCAGAACTTTGAGTAACTTGATAATCAAAAAAACAAAAAAAAAACAAAAAAAAAATTTACCTTTTACCCGATTTTATTATGGCTTACCCCACCCATTACTAAGCCAAAATGGGAGTTTATTACATCATCGATCACCCATAATTTTTATGTCATAGTGCGTTCAATTTGTTAGACGCAATGTTGATCAGAACTTTGAGTAACTTGATAATCAAAAAAACAAAAAAAAAACAAAAAAAAAATTTACCTTTTACCCGATTTTATTATGGCTTACCCCACCCATTACTAAGCCAAAATGGGAGTTTATTACATCATCGATCACCCATAATTTTTATGTCATAGTGCGTTCAATTTGTTAGACGCAATGTTGATCAGAACTTTGAGTAACTTGATAATCAAAAAAACAAAAAAAAAACAAAAAAAAAATTTACCTTTTACCCGATTTTATTATGGCTTACCCCACCCATTACTAAGCCAAAATGGGAGTTTATTACATCATCGATCACCCATAATTTTTATGTCATAGTGCGTTCAATTTGTTAGACGCAATGTTGATCAGAACTTTGAGTAACTTGATAATCAAAAAAAAAAAAAAAACAAAAAAAAAATTTACCTTTTACAAAAATAATATGCCTACAAATCCGCTAGCTTCTAGTTCGTCGTCTTCGAGTTCGTCGTCTTTGCGTTTGTCGTCTTTGCGTTCGTCGTCTTTTCACTTTGAGAATAACGAGACATGTGCCGACGACGAAGAATACATACCAGTTTTGTCGTTTCGCCAGCATGACTTGGACAATGTGGAGTCTGATGAGTACGACGATGAGGATGAGGAGGAAAATGCCATGGAAATAAACACTAGAAGTGTTCGAAAAAGGAAACGTAAACCAGCAGGTGCCGTGCAGCGAGAATTACCACCACCACCAGACTTTGAACCACTTGTTCAGAGTCCATTTCGTCGAGCGAAGATCCGGTTGCCACCACACTTTGATGTCGGTGTTTCTAAACCGGTCGATTTTTTTTTTCTTTTTTTTACGGACAATATGATTGACACAATTGTAGCCAATACTAATCAGTATGCAGCAACAAAAAATGCCGGTGTTACCGGTAGGCAATGGGTGGATGTAAACCGCAAGGAGGTTGTTACTTGGCTCGCTCTTGTTATCTACCAAGGGCTGTTCAAAATGCCTTCCATAAATCAGTATTGGAATGAAGACCCGAGGCTCCCCATTCATAGCATTTCAAAGCAAATGCCATTAAAACGCTTTGAACAAGTAAAAAGGTTCCTGCATGTTTCCCCCCGGACTCAACAATTGAAAATTATTTTGAAAAGGTGGAGCCGTTGCTTTCGCACATCCGTGATGCCTCTAAAAGGTATTACGTACCAAGTACGAACGTTGCAGTGGATGAAATGATAATTAGGTTTTCTGGAAGAAGCATCCACACGGTTAGAATGAAGAACAAGCCCACTCCGGAGGGTTTCAAGATTTTTTCGCTTTGCGAATCTGGGTACACATACACATTCCTACCAACTTCTCGTATTTCTCCGAGTGACGTGGAAAAAGTAAATGGTCTTGGTCGAATTGGTTGTTTAGTACTGCATCTCGTCGAGCAACTTCCACATCAGCAATTCCCGTTCAATGTATATATGGATAATTACTTTTCCAATGTACCTCTTTTCCAGTATCTTCGACGAATTGGCGTTGGAGCTTGTGGAACCATCCGAAAAACATCCTCTGGGTTCCCAAAAGAGCTAAGAGTAGATAAAAATGTTAAATGTGATTGGGATGTACGCTCTGGCGTTGTGGTAGATGGTGCGTTGGCTGTCTTCTGGCAAGATAATGGGCCGGTTACGATGTTAACAACGATTCATGGTCTTTCTGGCAACGAGTGGGAAGTAGAACGAATAAGACGTCGACCAAGGGAAACAAGTACCAACGCAGCGAAGGTGCGCGCGGTATTTGGTTCCGATTCCAAAAAAAAATTAAAGATCCCTAAAATAATCGACGACTACAACAACAACATGAACGGTGTGGATGTCGCAGACCAACTGCGCTCCTATTACAATACCCAGCAGACGGCTCGGCGAAATTGGTTTCCTCTTTTTTTTTGGCTGCTGGATACCGCCATAGTAAATGCATATCGCATCGCCCACACCTTGGGGTCGGTGCAAAGCCACAAAGAATTCCGCACCGAACTTGTTTGGGGCCTAATTGATTCGGCTGACGAAATTCAATTAAGGGATGCAGAAAAAAAAAAAAAAAAAAATTATTCAAAAAAAAAATGAACCGACCAAAGGTTACAAAAAATTATGTAATTCCGGATCAACGGTTGGCGCCAGGGAATCATTTTGCGGTGTGGAAGAAACAAAGAGAAGGGTGTCAATGGTGTGCGTGGCTGGCGTGTAAAAAAAAATTGGATATGGATCGTAAAACACCTCACCAGAGTCAGGTTTGGTGCGTGGCATGTAATGTGCCTTTATGTTGTAATACAAAACGGAATTGTTTTATTGAGTTTCACACTGTAAAATAAAGTGAATTTTTAAACAAAATGAGCCTTTAAATATTGTTAGTTTTATACAATTTTTTTTTTTTTTATGATCTTAAATTTTAATTAAATTGATGGGTCACGGGAACTTAATATTATTAAATAAACTTTTCATCGTGATGCAATCTTGATTTGAAAATAGTTAATTATGCGATTATTTTTTTTTATATAAATAAGAAGCAGATTAGAATTTTTTTTTTTCCTTTTACTGATTCTTTTTTTTTCTTGCCAATAAATTAATTTACCCGAATTTTAATTAATCGAAGTACTTGAGAATGCATAAATTATGCCCATAATTGAGTTTGTATATTTCTAATAATATGATGATATTTTATTGTTTAGCTGTGTAAATCGTGTTCACTAAGTTTTTTTTCGGTTAAGTACTTAGGGTCAAATCGGCCGGGACGACCCAAAATTTTGAGTTACACGGAATAATTCACAGTTTCGGCGTGGCGTATTTTGCGTAATTTAAATTTGCGCATTTTTGTTTAGGATAAAAAAGGCATGCGTTATGCCTGACCGTGTGATTTCTATTTGGCCCGAACTCTCGGAAGTTTGTCTAGCTTATTTGGGTGAAGATTTTCATAAAAAAAATTTTATTGTATTTATTTTTTTGCAACCAATTTTTAGCGGGCAAATTTGCCCGCTAAAATGGACGGTTTAAGGGATAACATTGTCGAAAAAAGCCCGTCAATTGACATTCCAGGTCCCTGTCTCCTGCAGTATTTTACTTTCCAATATAGTAGAACCCATATTATAGAATTACAATTTTGCTGCCACTAAAAATCAAACTAGCAACCTTCTAATTTGCATTCTTGAAGTATAACTGCTATGCTATTAACCCAGAGGACAGTGTTAATATAATAAAAATTATAATAAAAACATATAAATTTACTATAAATTTTAAGCCTTATATTATTTCAACTTATATATTAACTTTTTTTCAAATTTTAGAATTAAGTCTATTGAAAATAGGAAATTATGATTACTTAGAACTTTTTAAATTTTGCAAATTTTGCATATTTTCTTGATAAAATTTTTTTAAAAAAAATATTTCTAGTTTTAAAAGTGTTAATATATGTAAAATTTTATGCTAAACAAAGTTTACTTAGGCAACAAATAGGTTGTTTTAGTAAAAAAATAAGTTAACTATTTGCTAAAATTAAAATTTTTTGTTTTGTAATATAAACCCTTTTTTTGTTAATATAACCTGCTTTGGGCTTCTAAATCAACTTGCTTAGCATGTAATTTACTTGTATTGAGGTCAAACCACACTTTGTCAAATCTTTTACTAAGTAAAAATGGGTTAATGTTAGAAAAAATTTTTTTAAAAGAAAAATTTTTTTCTAACTTTAATTCTATTTTTTACTTAGTAAAAGGTTTGAGAAAATGCATTTTAACCTTAATACAAGTAGAATTACATGTTGAACAAGTTCACTTAGAAGCCCAAAGAAGATTATATTGATATAAAAAGGTTTATATTACAAACCAAAATTTTTAACTTTAGCATATAGCTAACCTATTTTTTTTTAATGGTCAATCCTGCCTTTATTATTAGGGATACAAATATACATTCTGGGCTATTAAGCATTGCCAATACTAAATCCTTCTTATCACAATAAAGACTCATCCAGTTACAAAAGTACCTAAATGTGATTTGCCACAGTCAAGATTTTTCTCCAATTTTTTGTTTTCTAATATATAGAAAAACCCAAATTATCACTAATAGCTAGCTTTGTCAAAATTGACCCTTTTCTTAATCTTCTTTATCTAGCCTCTAGGATAAAGAGCTAATAGATCTATACCCTCAAGAACAATGGGAATTTATAGAAATAAAAAACGTAAAAAAAAGAGGTCATACTACTAAACCTAAATGAATACCAAAAACATGAACAAAATATAAAAGAGAAAAGATAAAAAAACAAAAAAAGGAAATAAACATTGATGAAAAGTATAAAACTATATAAAAATTATATAATACTCTTCAATTTAGCTCTACTCTAAATTTAGTCCATATTATATATATACTATTATATCTTTGGGGTGGAGTTAATTCAGCAGAAATTTCTAGAATTTTCTCCAAATAGTTAATGCCAATCCTTGTTCTACAAATAGGCAACATGATTCCTTATGACTTCTGTTTCCAATTTGGAATTGGTAAGCAATGCAAATCTTTTGAAAAGAGTAAGCTGGATTTTCCACTTTTTCTATACAAAAAATATTTCCTAAAAACTATAGTAAAGCAAGAATCTGGTAGTGGGTATTGGTTCAAGTCCTTTAGATTTTTCAAGGAGTGTATTTGAAAACCAAAATACTGTTCTCCATTAAGCTACTACAAAAAAACTTTATCAATAAAGAAACTAACCTATTTTTTTACTAAAACAACCTATTTTGTTATCTAAGTAAACTTTTTTTAGTATAAAATTTTACATATAATAATCCTTTTACAACTAGAGATACTTTACTTTTTAAAAAATATTATTAAAAAAATATGCAAAATTTGCAAAATTTTGTTCTAAATAACTTAATCTACTATTTTTAATATACTTATCCCAAAATTTAAAAAAAATGTTAATATATAAATTGAAAATAATGCTAGGCTTAAAGTTTATACAGTACTGAACAATAAAAGATATCCAATCTATACATATAAGTGCCAATTTTAGTGCTTATATAATCAATTCTAATTGGCTAATTTTTGTATAATTGATTTTGATTAGTTAAAATCTACATATGCTTTCATTTTTTTTATATTAAATGCCAATTTTTTGAACTTATAAACTTTAACCCTTATAACTTTTTTAAAACAAAGAATAAAAAAAAATCCTCTAACAGAAATATAGTTTATCTAAATTTGTTAAAGGGTTTTTTAATTTGCTTGTTCAAAAAAGTTATAACACTTTAAAGTTTATTAATAAATGTTAGATGTGTTTTTTTTTTTTTTTTTTTTTTTTTTTTTTNGTCTGCGATGATGTCAGATCGATTTCCATTTCGGTGTTTGTTTTGATTTCCATTTCCGATGACGTCATTTCTGTGTTTTCTGTGTTCGAGCCGTTATCCCCATTTTCGAGTTCGGTTTTATCTTTTGTCAAGTGTTTTCTTTTGATTTTCTTTGTTCCTTCTATTTTTTGAGCAGCCTCTTCATCTTGTCTAATTAATCTTTCTGTAAAACTTTCTTGTGCTGTTTCAAATTCTTTGGATGCTTCCATCCCTTTGAGCAAAGTTATCAAATCTGGTCCGAAGACCTGTTCTTGTGTAGTTTTGTCTTTTCGACTACTTCCATCATTCTCTGTCTTTCCTTTTCTTTTCAGCTTCTCCTAGGTGTTGTTGTAGTTTGTCTTTTTATTTAATTAATTAATTACTTAATTATTTGTACAATAAAAGCCATGTGTTTGTATACTCTTTTCCGTTTTTTGTTTGTTTACTTAGTGATGTACAGATGTTCGGGAAAGAGTTTTGACCAAGTTAATATATATATTAAATTATATACAGTATATAATTTATATATATATATTTTTTTTAAGATGAGGTCGTGCCTCGAAGACTTTATTATTAAGTATATGTTTGTATATATTATGTGATACAATATTATACTATATTAAGTACAAGAGACTCAGACATTCTTGACTATCTGTGACCTAAACCTACCAGAGCTTTCCATACCCATTTTCTGTATAACCTGGATTTTTGGATTACTCCCTATTTTGTTATTCCGCTATTTACTATATTTACCGCTTCTCTCATTTTGCCAATCCTATACTTCCAAGTAGGTGCAAGGGCCTTGCCCAGACAATCATAACCTCATGGTTACTTCCTAAACCTTGGTGTCCTGAGATTACCCATGCGCTGGTGGGGCACAAGCTATACTTTGCCCACTACTCTTAGTAATCTTATTATATATTACTGCAGATATGCTATCTGGATTGGTTTGCAGATACTTCCCCTAAAGGTAGGTGAGCACCAGCTGTATTGCGTAACTGGCCCAAGTGAAAACCACCCCTATCCTCAGCAAGCTAGCTCTCACTCCACCTATGTGATACAGCTACTCCCAACTGGATTTCGTAATACATTTCTGTATAATTTATTACCTAGTGTAACATGTCCTATAACTATTAATATAAAAGTTATAGAACATGTTACAACTGATTATAAATATTAGTATATAATAAAACTTTAATAAAAATATATAAATTTACTATAAACTTTAAGCTTCATATTATTTTCAATTTACATATTAACTGAAACTTTTTTTCTAATTTTGGAATTAAGCATATTGAAAATTATAAATTAAAGTTACTTAGAACAATTTTTTAAAATTTTGCAAATTTTGCAAATTTTGTATATTTTCTTAATAAAATATTTAAAAAGAAAATAATTTCTAATTTTAAAGTATTTTATATATAAGAATAGAAATTATATTGTTATTAGTTAACTAGTCAGCTATTAATTGACTATTAACTAAATTTTTTTATAGTTAATCAATCAATTAGTCAATTAGTTGATTAGTTGATTAGTCAACTAGTTGATTAGTTGATTAGTCAACTAGTTGATTAGTTATTAGTTGACTAGTTGATTATTCAATTAGCAACTAGTTGATTAGTCAATTAGTTACTTAGTTGACTAGTTAATTAGTTGACAAATTAGTTAACTAGTTGGTTATTTGATTAGTTGATTAGACAACTAGTCAATTAGTCAACTAGTCGATTAGTTGATTAGTCTAACTAGTTGATTCTCATATTCTTTTTCGTTTATTTATTCTTTTATAGTTAACTGGCTAACTAATTAACTAATCAACTAATTGACTAATCAACTAATCGAATAATCAATTAGTCAACTAATTGACTAATCATCTAATCAATTAGTCAACTAATCATTTAGTTGACTAATTGACTAATCAATTAGTTGATTAATAGATTAGTCAATTAGTCAATTAGTCAACTAATCAATTAGTCAATTAGTTGATTAGTTGACTTATTAATTAGTTACTTAGTTGATTAGTCAATTTTTAATCAGTTGATAACTAATAGTTTTAGCTAACTGACTAATTAATTATAGTTATTGATGGGTTGTAGTGAATAATTCAGTTATACATGGGTTCATATTCTATGCTGAAGGCATGGGATTTAAATATGAACCCATGTGTATAATGGGTTATTCAACATACCTATATAATAACTACAATATCTTATTGCATAGTGTCTGACGTAACAATCCTGTGCCAATAAGTAAATGAAAAAGCACAGGTTGTCATATAAGACCCATACAATAAACTAAAATTTTTAACTAATTTCTATCCTTAATTTAATATATTAAAATCTTATTTGTTATATTTAGTTTACTCTGTATAAATAATTTTAAATACTCTTCTGGATCAGTTCGAATAATGAAAATTACACATCACTTAATTTATTTAAAAACATACAGTATTAAAATAAATAATTTTATATAAATACTCATCCAAATCAGTCTGAATAATGAAAATTATATAGTTACATAATTTAAAACTATAACTAATAATCTTCTAATGTAATTGGGCCTAAATTATGAACCCAAATTACTATATGATTTTTATAATTATTAATAATTATAAATATTATCAACTACATGATGCACCTATTGAAATAATTCCCAAATCTAATAAAAATAATATAATTATTGCATCAAACCTATCTCACTTTAAAGTTTTTAAATAATTATATTTCTGAATCTAATAAAACTAATATAATTATTGCATCAAACCTATTTCACCTTAAAGTTTTTAAGTAATTATCCCTGAATCTAATAAAACTAATATAATTATTGTATCAAACCTACCTCACCTTAAAGTTTTTAATTATCAACAATGTAATATACTTATCAAATAATCCTGGATCTAATAAAATTAATATATAATTATTGCATCAAATCTATCTCCTTAACTTAAAGTTTTTAAGTACAAAATGATCCCTGAATCCAATAAAAACTAATATAATTATTGCATCAAACCCATATCATATTAAAGTTTTTAAATAATTATCAATCATGTGATGCACCTATCAAAATGATCCTTGAATCTTATAATACTAATATAATTATTGCATCAACCCCATCTTCTTACCTTAAAGTTTTTAAGTAATTATAAATAGTTAATCATAGTCAAGTTATTTAACTCATTTTAACATATCTATCAAGCATCAAAATTTTTGGAGTAGTATAAAAAGTCTCAATAGTGTTTTACATCAGAATTAATATTGATATAATATTCTCTCTGGTATAATTTAATATTATATATTTTTATATATTTGAAAGAGTATTGCTAGTCTTAACAGGCAGTAAATTCACAGCCCTGCACCTGCCAATCAAAATTGCCGAATTGCACAATCTGCAAATTTTTTTGTATAACAAAGACAAAGTTTTTTTGCAAAAAAATCAAAAAATTGCTTATAATGCAAAATCTAGCTTATAAAACTACTTCTTTTTATGTGAAAAATTTCTTGCTAAATTTAGCTATTTTCAAACAATCTAGTCCCAACAAATAAAATTTTCTAGCAGCCAAATCTAAAATTTACTAATGCAATCAAATTTGATATTTTTTATATGTAGCCAAATTTGATATTTTTATTATATATGGTCAAATTTGATATTTTCATTATATATGGCCAAATTTGATACTTTATTATATATAGCTAAATTAGTGTAGCAAATCCAGATTTATTCAGATTGGAACCAGTTTTAAATGATTGACACATATGCTACTTTAATTGATAGTCTGCTAGTTAATCAGAGATTGTTGATACAAATCATATGAAATTCACTATAGTATGAATATTGTATATATACATATAAAGATATATTTTTTTACTAAATTAATGACACATACCCACTAATTGAAAGTTGTTGAGCTCGTTAGGACATATCTAACAGTGGTTAAAACATCTAAATCAGTCTTGTGGATGGTGAGATATTGTTAAAAAATGATTGGACAACTATATAAAATCTCAATTGTTTACATAGGTAGTCACCAATAGTTTTTTGATGATATCTCACCATCCACTGGGCTGATTTGGATGATCTAACTACTGTTAGATGCATTTCGATAAGCTCTGCAACTTTCAATTAGTGGGCATGCATCATTAATTTAGTAAAAATATTTTTATATGTATGCACACCACATTCATACTATAGTGGACTATTAATTAATAGCATACAAAAGTAGCCAAGTTTTATATATATAGGGCAGCCAAATTTAGTAGCCAAATTAGTAGACATATGGCAGCCAAATTTAGTAATATAGTGCAGCCAAATTTAGTATATATAGGGCAACCAAATTTACTATATATAAAGCAGCCAAATTGCTTGTTTTAATAATATATATAGGGCGGCCAAATTTCATATTTAATTATAAAAATACTATAACTTCATCCTGCTATAACTTTTTTATAAATAGATTTAGAATAAATTAAAAACTATAGAAGTGTTTAGATTGTTTTAATTTAACATTTTAAGATAGTATTTTTTGGTACTACTTTTTTTGAAGAAGGATTAGCAATTTGAATATTATCAATTTTATTTGTCAGGACTAGGTTGTTCACACTGTATAAAATTAGCTATTTTTATAACTCTAACCTAACTCTAACTCTAACTTAAATAAAAAAACTTTTTTGAAATGGAATTATGAAGTTTACAGTCTGTGAATTGAAGTAATTTTTATTTTGAAAAAAATTAATTTAATATAATTTAATACTATATTAAAAATACCAAATCAGAAAATATATAGCCATATCTAGTAATAAAATTAACTTTTTTTTGACAAATCCTATAGGTAACAATTACATAACTAATTACTATATTCAAAAAAATTTAAATTTTATCTTATAATCACTTATTCTAAGATAAAATTATTTTATTTGAAATCATATATTATCTTAAAATAAAAAAAATTATCTAAAAACATATATTATTTTAAGATAAACTATTTTATCTGAAACACATATATCAAATCTTTAATTCTAAAACCTTTCACTATTTTATCTGAAATCATACTTCAGATCATTAATAAGTATATTCTTAAATTAAATAGTACAGTAAATATATATCACTCATTTGGATTGATAAGTATTCTTTTACTATAAATTTAATTAATACAGGAAATAGTAATTAAATAATAAATATTCATAACCTTGCTTATTACAAATAAGAAATATTCTATAAATAGCTTTATACCAATATGTTAAATTAATACAAGTTAAATTGTAAACCTTCATGAACTTGAACTGCTTATTTTATCTACTCAGATTAATAAAGGTTTTAATACTTGTGTTATTAAAATAGAACTAATAAAAAATAAAATTTAGTAAAATTTGTATGCATAATCAAAATTTTGTTCTTATAAGAGTATCAACATATTAGTATCCCTAATAATTAAACAATACAGAATTAAAAGTTAAACCTATAAAAATATTTGAAATATGAACAACAAAACTTCTAATGAATACCAAAAAAGGCTCTAATGTAAATGATAGCAAAGATATCATAGCAAAAAAAAAGAAAAGCTATTAAATCTGGTAAGATTCCAAAAGCACACATCTATCCCTGCACTTCACATAGTTTGCACTATCATATACTAGAAATAAGTTATAGATATTCAAAGTGTGGAGCTCTTATATAGCTTGATAAAAGAATAACTAACACATCTGTAAGATCACCTTCTTTTCTACATGCTGTGTGAATAGTAAGGTTTTCTCCCTCCTCTTTAGGAGTTACCTCTCCTTTTAATTCCCTTCTTACTGAGACTGATTCATGTTCATGCTTATTTGCCACAATATTCGAATATACAATTCAGGCTTAGCTTTTAAATCTATAGGAGCAAAGATTAATCCTGAGATTACTAGAACTAGTGGTATTTACACCTTTCATTTTATGGTGAAATATACTATTAAATAGGCACTCTGCTTTCTGATATTGATTTTTAACCTCAATTTGCTCAAATATACATTTTTGATACTAATAATGGATTTCAAAATAGGTTAAATATAATGCTCAGACTTGATTCTACTATTCTTATAGAACTTTAGCAGACATTATACAATATTAATCTGTATGTTAATTTGTTTCAGCAAGCTGCCAATTTGTTAACCCATAATCAATTACTAGACTTGAGATTAATAATCACAGATAACAGAACAAAAGATTCTTGATGTTATAATGCATCTAATGCATTAGAAGTTGCTATTATTATAGTAGAAGATGCACAAGGTGCAGAACAGCTAAATTGGAATATTGTGCTGCATATGCATTAAGGTGGATTGCAACGGATATCTAAATTACATCATGGTTATGCCCCACTGCATTATATCCCTATGTTTTCCAGAGGTGAGGATGAATGGCATCCTAATATTCCAATATATGATAATTTTATTATACAGATATAAACAATAAGGATAAAGAATGTGAGTCAAATAAATGTATTATAGCAATGAACTATTTTGTTTATTATCTTTAGATTGGTCACCCTAGTGAAGCATTAACTTTATATTAGTATGGGCACCTTTTTCTATAGTGAATTGTTTGATATGTATGCAGTAATAGAGCAAATGTCTTAATTATCTAAGATATCACCAATTAGAATTGCATACAGGATTATATTGTAGACTCCAAGATGCTTTAAGTTTAGAAGATAATACAACAAACATAGAACAACGAATTATATTTCTATGAAGTTTTACAGATGGACCTTGACATATACACAGTGTTAATTTTTCAATTAAAATTTACTGTGCGGATACCGCACAATTCATAAACTTTTCTGTGCGGCCAATGTTGAGAAAATGCTTGCAACTGTGCGCACTACTTATAAAATGACAATTATTTCTGTGCGGCATCCGCACATCTACTGGAAAAAGATGTGCGCAAATTTTTGTTTCTGTGCGCTGCGCACAGTGCGCACAGTGAAAAATAATCACTGCATATACATAAGTTTACAAGGATAGAATGGCTATTGTACATGTTTCAGAAAAGCTAATCTATTCATTACAGTGACTTGCAACCCAAAATGGTCTGATATTAAAAATACACTCCTTCCAGAACAAAATGCAAAGATTGGTTTGATCTAATTAGCTGTGTTTTTAATATTAAGTTAAAAGCAATACTAAAAGATATTCAGAAAAAAATTTTTGAAACAGTGGTAGCCTATATTTACATAATAGAATTCCAAAAACATGGGCTTCTACATAACCATATTTTTCTGATCCTTGCTCAAGAATATAATATCTGTGATTAGTGATCCAGATAAATTTGCTACTATACAATAGAACTCTGGACATTTCTTATATAGATCATAACTAGATTTTGGCCAATTTTGATCTAATTTGCTAAAAATGACAAAAAATATTGTCACAGCTGATGCTGAAATTTGGGATCTTGATTTGAAACTATAAGCCCTGCTAAAATCTACAAATACTCTTTAAATATCAAATCTACCCCCAAACCTCACTCTAACTCTATAAGACAAAAACGAAAAAATCATTACAAAAAAATTTTAAAATTTTATATCAAAGTAGGTTAAAATTTTAGCATCAGCCGTTTTCAGCATCAATATTTACTTCAATAACTTCTAATCCAGTACTTAGAATTGAATAAACTTTATTTTTTAGATGCAACCTCACTGAGAGCTTCATTTTGAAAAAAGTTCATTCAAATTGGACTACTAGAGGCCAAGTTAATTGCCAAAAACTGTTTTTTTTGCTTCTCAAATTTTAGTTGTTTTTGCTAAAAAATTTCAAGTATGACCTCTATACTAGATGTCTGGGGTCCTTGTACATTGATTGATGATGCATGGACTATATAGCATGATCATGCCAAATGCACTATGTATAAAAACAAAAAATGTACTAAAGAATACCTATGAGGATGTCAGAAAAATACTACTAAAAATAACAATGGTTATTCTGTCTACAGCCGGAGGAGTCACAGTCTGACTATAAATGTAAAAAAAGATAAGAAAAAATGTTTCAAATTGAACAACTATTGGGTAGTGCCATATAATTTATATCTTAAAGAGAAACTTTCTCAGAGCTAACACTACTACCCTTATTTTGATACAAATTAATTCAACATTAATACATACAGTAATAGTAGAAAATTCTGTAAGAGAATTTTTTGCAGTAATTCATAATAAAATCATGATAATTTCATTGCAAATTATCTCAACCCTTAACTATATACTAAATATCAAGTAAGTTTGTAACATAATTTTTTATGTTTTTGTAACATTTGTTTTGTCTTTATAAGACAAATCGAATAACACCAAAATAATGTAATTCTGATAATAGTTCACAAGGTAATTAATTTTTAGAAAGAATTTTTTAAAAATTTCTTATAATAATTTGATAATTGTAATGAAACCAACTTAAAATAAATTACCTGATGTGATTGCTAAAATAGCAAGTAAGTTTTTCGACAGTAATTCATAAAAAAATTTTTAATAATATAAATGCAGAATAACTCAACCTTAATCATATCAGTGTTTCAGACGAAACTTAAATTTGCAGGGCAAAACTAGTTCAGAGATTTCGGACTTATAGGGCAAAACTAAAATTCTTTGGTGCAAAACTTTTTGAATTTGAAAATTAGTTTCACCTGAAACACTAAACCACAATAATTTGATGCAAACTAACTTGTCCACATACTGTGGTTACTACAATAGTAAGTTCTATCTCAGTTTTTTTACAATAACTCAATATAAATTAGAATAATTTCAATTTCTAATTTAGAATGAATTACATAGAAGTTCCATTAATTCAAATACAAATTGATTAACCTTAACCAAAATAGAGTGTCATTGGAAGAGTAAGTTCCATAACAGAATTTTTATGATAGTAATCACAATAATTTGAATACAAACCCCATACTGAAATATCAAGTAATGTTTGTAGTAAAATTTTTTGTAATAACCTGCAATTGCGATGATTTCACAAAGCTAAACTAATTCAATCTTAACAACTCATATATCAAAGAAATTCATAATAATGATATCTCGGGTCATTGGGCATTAGTGGATTGATCCTTGACAGTAGTAACGGAAATACATGACTGATATTGATCAGCTGCGTAAGCAGCCGATCAGTATCAGCCATGTCCGTTATCTATACTATTAAATCTCTATAATGTGTCCGCGTTAAAAACGTTCTGATTGGCTTGCTTATGCATACACACAAACATGTATGTTGTCAGAAAACCGGATTTTGAAAATTTTTTTCGCCTTACGTTGTCACGAGATAAATTATCTCTCCAAAGCTAGAAGTTTAATAAGGTAGCTGCGCAACGCAGTTGTGCTAAAACCAGGAACGGAAATTTCTTGAGTATATAATTGGTTTTTCATCTATTTAGTATGTTAAGTTTGTAGAATTTTTTTTGAATAGACGAGAAAGAGTGGGAGACAAGTGGCTTAGCTTACTGAATAGTTAGAAATTATAGTTAACGTGGCATCTATATTGTTGAGTTTAAATGATATTTTGATAAATAATAAATAATCATATAGAAATACGTGGTAGGTATATAAGTGTTTACGAACGTAATATACTAATATGAATAGCAAAAGTATAATCAAAATTTTTAATATTCTGTATCGTAATCTATCAATCGGATAGTAAACCCGCATGAAAAAGTTTATTATATTTAAATAAAGTTAACGATTGTATCAATATAAACATAACACAACGCAAACGCGATGCAATAGAAACGTCAACGTGGCATTGGTTACATCGGTCACATTAGGTGGTCGAATTTTCAAACTTATCCACATTTACCACATTCAAATAAATTTAAAAAGCATATCCAATCGGTCATCCAACCAGATGTGAATACGTGTGTATACATATAACCTTAATAACATTTCGATAAGCCATAAACTCATCACATACAGTCACATGGCAGCGTCTTAAACAGGCAATTACCAATATTTAGAGATCACAGCCATCCAACCAAATGCAAGATTTTGTGGAACGAACGTCAATTCACATTCATGTAAACCGTACTCTTCGTTTTCACTTATGGAAAACTCCGTTCCTGGTATTGCGCTGTAAATCCTGTGAATAAATAATCAAGGAGCCACAAATATCAAGGTTAAGTAATATTCACTAAAATATGACTCATGTGGTGACCGCAAATAATCAAGAAGCCACAAATATCAAGACTAAATAATATTCACTAAAATATGACTTATGTGGTGGCCGCAAATGATTTTCACTAAAACAAACCAACATCCTATTAAATTAATTTGCAAATATGGTACAGTAATTATTTTTACTGCACGTCCGTAAGGACGTACAAGAATGCTAGTTATTGTTAAGGATCAATCCACTAATACAAGTGACCCAAGATATTAAATAATTAAATATCTTATATTTTTTCTTTTAAAACATAACAGCACTATTTAAATATTTGTGAAAATAAAAAAATCAGAGCATTTTACTTAATAAAATCTTTGATCTTTGTGGTAAATGTAAGCTATTGTTCTAGTATGCTGAGGTTCATTTTGTTTGTGCTAAATTTATCAATGCAGATATCTTGATAAGTTAGTTGAGAGCAGAATATTCTCACAACATTGCTGATCGTACTGGTCCTGCACGGCATCCATGCTGCGCAGCTATCATATATAATAAGCGGAGAAGAATCTGACTAGCACCGAAAATGTGTAGTTCAAAAAAGACAATTATCGGATATAGATTCCTAATTAGAGAATGGCGTAACAAATAAAAATTAAAGTCAGTCATACGCGTATGTTGCTTTTAAATTTTAATTAAGTTATGTTTTAATAATTTAAATTCACTAATAATTTTTTTTAAGAGTAAAAACAAGAGTTTATAAATTTAATTTAATAACATTTGATGAATAATTCATTTTGCAAAGTGTTAAACACTATTTGCATCCGTCCAATAGAAACTTGAAAATTAATCCTGATTGCATTAGGCTTGTGTCGCATAAACAATTACCAATGATATAAATAAAAGGTCATACATGAATACAATGCATAATAAACATCCATATTTTATTATGATAAACTAAAATAACATTAGTAATTCAAAAAATGTTCTATAAATTAGCAGATAATTTGGTGACGCTCTAAGAACAAATATCCTATGTTCAAAAACTTATCCGAAACTTCCAATCCATCCTGAATTCTAACCCTAACGTGGAAAATAATTAAATTTAATACACAAATTTTCGTAAAAAATTAAAATAAATCTAAAAAAATATAAATCATATTATAATAAACATATAAGTGCAAACCATCATTGGTGCGTTTAAATAATTATTTGTAATTATTTTGAATATACACTATAACGCTAGCACCATGGTAGAACGTAAGTTATTACTATTAGCAGTTTTGATCGAATTTCTAATATTAAAATCTGTATATTTAAATTCGAATTAAATCGAATTCCAAAATTTAAATTCGAATCCAATTTTTAATTAATAAAAGATAAAATCTTTAATTTTATATAATATATTAACAGCTTCTTCAAATACTAGATCTCGACTATTTAGAGCAATTAGAAGAGCTTTTAGTAAATTACAAGATAAAAGAATTTGATTTCTCGCAACATAAAAACCGTAAAAAAAATTGCAAATGGAGGATTTTCTGACGTATATTCTATCGTATTCGAAAACACTCCATATGCATTAAAGTGTCTAAAAAACAACTTGGGTTATTATGAATTTAAATTATTAAAACGTGAGGTAATACAATGTCCATTATAGTTGTGATTCTTAATCTCAATGCTTAAAGATGTTAAAATTTAAATGGATTAATTTCCATGACAAGATTAAGGAAATGTATCATGCTCTTGTTATTTATAGATTTAACTTCTTCATCAAGTTGATCATCGAAACATAATAAAGCTCTATGGCATTTCAAGAGGTATGATATAATAAAGGTTTAATATTAAAGCTTTGAAATGTAATTTTGCTAAATTTGTCTGTTTTAAACACCAACACAAACTGAGGATGCTGCAAATATCATGCTTGTCTTACAATTAGTCAATGGTGGAAATTTACGAGATCAGCTAGCAAAAAAGCAACAAATGGGTCTTTATAAAATTTTATGGACTGAACTAATTCAAATAGCAATGGATATTACTAATGGATTGAAATATTTACATGATAATGGCATAATTCATCGGGATTTGGTATGTTTCTTTTGTATATAAATCTAAATTTAAATTCAAATTACTAAATCATTTAATATATTTGCATTCTAAAAATATTTTGATAAATGATGGTAACGCATTAATATCTGACTTTGGATATTCTCAAAACCTGAACGACTCTATCACTTTTGGTGGCTCTGCCATGATTGGTGTTATACCATATATTGAACCGCAATGTTTTATTCAAACGAAAATCAAGCGCGATAAAGCGTCAGATATATATAGTTTAGGTGTGTTGTTTTGGGAGCTCACAGGTGGAATTCCTCCATTTTCCAATTTCCCTAATAAATTTAACCTAATCACAAATATCGCAAAAGGTTTGCGAGAAAAAACAATTATCAATACGCCTTTAAATTATACAAGCAATGCTGGTCTTCTGAACCAAATAAGCGTCCAACACTAGATTTTGTTTTAGATGAGCTTAAGAAACTACAAACAATAGATATTGTATCTATTACACATGTTATTAATGAAAAACGGATTGAATGTTTTAGCTTAAATAAAGGTAGAAACCTTAATAGAAATAAATTCATTATTGGATGTGGAATTATTTTAGGAGACAATGGAGATTTAAAAATTGAAAAAATTAAGCAGTCAATTCCAATTATTTATTTTTCAAAAGGAAAAAATGGGTTACAAACAGAACATAATAATGCATATATTCATATTCCAGTCTTAAGTTTACATTATAAATGTAATACAACATCAGAATTCATTCAGAATATTAGAGAAGTATTAAATATTTCGGACATAGCTGAGAAATTTAAGAAACTTGGAGAAAAGTTTAATTACTATGGTGAATATGTAGTCGCTTCGGTGATTGTCAGTGGTATTATTACAATCAAAAATTGGTCTGGAATAGATGATGAAAGTAAATCGCGCTTAAAAGCATATATTCAATTAAGTATTGATTATGCAAAAAACGGCGTAAGACTAAAAAACTTTGAAAATACACCGATTGATGACCTGCACATATTTGTAAATTCAAAAAATTTGCAGAATTTTGGAGATTTATGTAAATGGATTAAAGAACTACATAACTTTAAATAGTTTCCAATTATTACCGGAAGATTTAATTCAAAAAATATTTAAATTTTATAATGTTCAATATATCGATGAAGCAGAATTAATTTCAAGAATTCCGACTCAATATAATAAAAAAATTTTTCCAGAATGGATAACATCATCAGAACTCCCACTATATATATTTAATTGGATTCAAGATAATCTATTGCAACATGGCATAGTTTTACATCGTTCAAAACCTGGGAGAGCTAAAAAAGCTGCACTTAAATTTTTAAAAGAACCCAAAATAACAAAGATAAATAAAATTACAATCATTCTAACGCAACCCAAAACTCGTCAAGAAGTCTGAAAATGGTATTATTTTAAAGAAAGAAGATAAATTAGAACTTAATAAAATTCCTTTCACTGAACATAGATCAACAAAGAATATTCCTTTAGAGGACTTTGAGAACTCTAAAGAGAAATCTTCGAATGCAATTTATTGCCAAATAATCTTTAACATAATAAAGATTTCATTTGACACGTCGGACGTTGAATATTTACGAGGATTTTTAAACTCAGTAAATTCTGCACATCAAGGTTCTGAATCATCTAAAAATCTTTGCAAACTATTTGGAAATGATTATGGATATTTATTACCAAGAACTTTTACTTTAGGTGGAGTATTGTCAAAAAAATATATATCAAATAATCACTCTAATCATTTTTCAACACAACAAACAGATCTCAAAATATAATGATCCTGATGCAAGTCAAAAAATTGAACAGGTTTTAGAAACATTGAATAATGAATTTAAAGATGTTAATACTTTATATTTTATCAATAATGAGGGAGATGTTATTTATCGTAATAAAATCGGCGATTGGTTGAATACTCTTGCAAATAATCCCAAAAATTGGAGCATTATATCTTTGGAAGATTGGATGAAGATGTATAATGTTTCAAATCCAAATACTTGACATTAAAAATGTTTATCAAGAACGGTGTGAAATAGAAAATATACAGCTCGTCCTAAAATTGTTCGGAATGAAGTAGATTTTCCGAACAGGACTGTTTTTATTACGATGTTTGAATTGGATGTGAAAGTATGTGAAAATAGAGAATTTTTAATTGAATGATTCTCTTATAAAAAAAACGTATAAACATCCAGTAAAACGTTCGATTTTCGAACAAAAAAAAAAAAAAACAGACAATTTCAAAATTTTCGAACGGTTCCAGAAGAATCTTTTATAGGGTATGATGCATCATAAAAAAGTCAATGCATAAGGCATTCGCCAAAAATTTTGCAGATTTTCTATATACGATAAACTGCAATAGTTATTAAAGTGGATCTAGTAGATAAAATAAAGTAGAAATACACTTAAGCCACGATATTTGGAAAGTTCTAAAGTAGAAGTTACTTGATTAGAGAAGCCCTTTCATACCATCATAATAAAATAAGAATATTGACGTTGACATACGTTGACAGGTCGTAAATTCGGCGAGTTAGTCGCTTGATCGAGCGTAGCTTCGTGTAACCGTAGTTTAGATTAGGTTGAGTCGAAAAAGGCGTGTTAGATTTGGCGAGTGGTGTTATAGGGTTTCGGGATATTTTAGGGCAATAAGTGTCAATTTAACGAGCATAGGGTTTATTATGTATCGGGTTATACTTGTATGATTTAATAAAGGAAATAAAGACATTTTTTTTATAATAATACGTATTATTTAATAAAGCAAAGGTTGGAATTACTGTCGTTCCCAAAGGGTCATAGAGATTTAGACTTTATTTATAATTATTGAACCCAACTATTTACATCGCGGGAATTATCTATATTGCTAGTATCGCCAATATCACTATAATCATCAATATACTTCGAATTGGCCTTATAACCGAAAATATCAATATGGACTAGGTGCTGCAAAAAGGGACGAAATTGAAAATTTTTGAAAAATTTTTTTTTGAGCTTAATTACAGTAATTCAAAATTGTCTAGGGACATTTTTTTTACTTAAAGTAAGAATACTAAAATTTTATGTTATAGATAAAATAAACGTAAAAAACTGGTTTGATCGGATAAATATTTTCGATGTACGTTGCGCAGCTACTTATCTCTTAAACCGTCTGCAATTCAGGGCAAATTTACCCTGAAATTTTTTTACACACACGTTATTGTCAACTATGTAAAATATTATAACAAATATAACTTAAAACATTATAAGACAATATAAAATTGCTATTTATTTATTTATTTATGTTCATGATATTTAATAAAGCAATCTGGACGTTGACTATTAAGACATAATGGTACATTGCATACTGTACAATATACTTGGCTTTGTGGGGAATTCTTATTGTGTTTCCCATGCTCAGCCATATTCTGAAACCTGCACCAAATACAGGAACCTCTTGTCGTATTTGTCACGATATATTGGGTAGTGGTCTTGTGGATGTAGCCGTTCTATTGGCAAGTCAAATTTTTTTGTAACATAGACCGTTTTTTTTTGCAGATCATCCTGCAACTCTGACTGATTTATTTCTTTTTTTTTCCGTGTATGCTGTGTTTGTGATTGTTGGCTCATTTCTAATGACTCTCTTACCAAATCCCACACTAAATTTATTCTGAATTCCTTGTGTGTTGTGTAGAGCGAACCATATTAATAACTCTTTGAATGTTAAAGAATCCCATTCACGGCCTTTGCCAGCTGATTTTGCTATTGCATAATCATTTGTATTTTCAATAATAATATTTAATTGTAAATTTGAAAAAAATAACCGAAATATTGAATATGGAGTAATTTCACCAATAGGTAATTTGTCGGCTACTTTTACTTGAGAAATATGATATGCTTTAGCATGTTGAAGTTTTTGAAATGATGGTGGTGGCGGTAAATTAAACAAATTTGATTTAGATACATTTCTTTTTTTTTTTGTTTGACTATGTAAACTAATTTTGTTAATTTTTTTTTTGTTTGTAATTTTTACGGCTTCTTCTTCAGTTTCATCATCGGTTTCTTCAGTTTCATCAGCAATTTCATCTTCAACTTCTTCACTATCATCGTCAGTAAGATTCCTAACTTCATTATCAATTTCGTGTTCAATATTTCGTATAAGCTCAAAAATATATGCATCATTATCTTCAGTATCGTCATCCATATTGCTGTTTTGCAAACATTGATGTCTAAAAAATGGTACGTAGAAAAACAAAGATACAGAAGTAAATAAAAATTACGATGATCGGGATCGACAAATCCAATGCACGAATGATCGAACAATTGCCAAAAATGAACAAACAATACATATGTCGTGTAATACTTAAAATAATTGAATCTAAATAAGAAAAAGCAGGATTCTTAGAGTAAATAGGCAAAACCTTAATTTTTGCCGTAATCCGAGTACTACACAAATTACAAATCAAATTTCAAAATTTCAGGGCAAATTTGCAGGAGAAACGGTTTAAGAGATAGATAAAATATTGGCCTTTATAAAAGTTTATATTAAAATATCAAGACCGCAATTAAGTTTGAAAAGATTATTATGTTATGTACGTATGTACAGTGCATAAAATTATGTAATCTATCTGTATCGATATAGTTTTGAAATGTGGTATGTGGATACGCAATGTTATCACAAAGTAAATTTGGATAATTTTTGAACTATTTGATTTGCTATGAATTAACTAGTTAATGTAAAATAAACACAGGATGGGTTAAAGTAAAGAAAACAGCTTTAGACATTAAAACCGTGTGCAATATTCACATTATCAGCATTGTTAGTGATTTTACTCATATGGGTGTCGTTTAAAGCGGATCAGAATCACGAGACATCTGGCCAATCAAATTATAGAAATTTGATGATCTTCGGCGAAGCAAAAATAAGAAAGAAAGCGAAAAGACCAGACCAAGATGATTATGTGTTTTACATTACCCTCGTCCTCAGAGCTCCCCCCTCCCTCATAGTAAAAAAATTTTGATAAATATACATAGGACTACGGGACATTTCGGAAAATTTTTATATAGTCACGGAAAAATTCGAAATTTTTTTTTTTTTGAAAAAATTTTTTTTTAAAATTTTACTAAGTGAACCACCCCCCCCCCGGAGGGAAGGGGGGGTAATGTAAAACACATAATCAACTTGGTCTGGCCAAAACTTGAAAAATTCAAAAAACGGCAGTCTTAACCCACCTTGACAGATTAATTAAAAATGTCGGGAATGCGATTTTGCTAATATTAATTACCTAAAACCCACCTAACCTTAACCTATGATGACCCTAACTCTAAAGTTAATTCGATAAAATATATAAGAATCTGCACCGCTTTAGACGTCCCCTCGATATGGAAATTGATCGACAACATAGTAAAAGACGGTTCTAGAATTGATTTTACTTTAAAATTTTTGAAGTTAGCCGATAAATAAAAAAAATCGTCTAGGGATCCCCAGAGATCCATGGATTAAAAAAAAAAAAAAAAGAATTTGTATTATGCATGCGCGAATTGCTTAAAAAAGAAGAATCAAGAATTTTCGAATCGTGATTTTTTGCAAAAAAAAGGGGTCGCTTAAAGCCAGGTCCATCACGAGATCTTCCGTTTCGCACGACCAATCAAAATCGCAAGTTTTTGTTTACACGGATCATCCCGACGAAGCAAAAAAAGTAAAAAATGCGAGAAATACAAGAAACGTGTGTCTAAACCTTTCTTGCCCATTAAAAAAAAAATGTCAGGAGGACGATTTTACATATAGAGCCTTCTAACTTCAGCTACTATAGGTTCTAAACTGACCCTAACCTTAACGTTAATTTAAATTCATGATGGACCCGGCTTTAAGCGTCCCCAAAAAAAAGAAATGATTTTCGTTACATAAATTTGACTGCAGTACAAGTTTGATATATTCCTGCGGTAATTTTCCGAAAGATTATGATGGATAAACTATCTTTAATCAAAATTGTATTACATAATGTAACCGATGATTAATAATTCTTAAAGGTGTTAATGAGATAGAAAAGGTAAGACAATTTCTTTTAATAATGGAATATAGTGAAAATTTTAATCCATTAGCATTACAAAATGTTTACCAGGATGAAAAATTCTTCCTAAGGATAGTATTTGTATGTCACACAATATAACACGAGAACCAATCGATAAATTGTTCCCCAATTTTGGTAAGATTTTTAAATTCTCATACGTACAGATTTGATGGAATTTTAATATACATTTTTTAATACCAATGCCTGGTACGCATGTACATACATTGTGCATAAGTATATGTTAAAACATTAATACATTATTAGTATAGGCAAAATATTTTTCAACAAATTAGAAAACTTAGGCCATTTGTATATAACACGATTAAATTTTATTATCTTTTATGGTAAATTTATGGAATATCTTTAATTATGATTGTAATTCAATTTCAATAAAACTTTCAAAAATATTTGGATAAAAATGGAATTCATTTTTTATTCCAAACATCGAAACTAATTTGATCATCTTTTATGTTACAATTATTCCAATAAAAATGATGTCCTTTCCGTCCTTTCCAACTTTCTATTTAAAAAAAGTACCTCCGAATTACTCTGATATGATCAGGATTTAAATTTATTCGGAAAGACTTTTTTTGTCTAAAACCTTAATGCTAAAAATGCATTGTGCATTGCATCTGCATTCTTTTTTAAACAACCTTATTAAATAAATTTTTTTGGATAATTAAAATAAAAAAATTTTTTTAATACAAGTATATATACATACATACATATATATATATATATTCTCTTGTCAAAATATTAACGCTTAAATGAACAAATCTCAATCCACATTTGATCCGGTAAATGTCATCAACGACGGAGAATATTGCATGTTAGTTATCTTTGTAATATTGAAAATTCTTGGCTAAATAGTCCAAATTCTCGAATAACTAATATTACATAAATTTTTGATAGATGGTACTTATAATATATAATTGCCAACATTCTTCCTTCTTTGTCGCGGTATACTATAGCAATTTAATAGCATCCGTAATAACAACTTTATTTTCCGGAGTATGTTGCTTTTAAATCGTTTCAATTTACTATTATTAGTCAAGTAAAAAAAAAAATTTTGTTTCGGAATTTATTTAAAGATCGCTTTTTTTGTTTTAAAAGATATTATTATTACACCGATTAAATAAACGAAAAATACCCCTATTTGTCGAAGGTTTATTATCTCCGTTAGAAGGATTTCTTTTATTCACATTTATTTGTGGAATAAGTACGTATTTCAATTTATATAAAAAAGAATTGTTTTAAATTTTTTATCTTACATAATTTTTATATATGTTATCTGAAATTAAAAAATTCCAAATTTATTTACAGGCCGAATGTTATGTAGCATAATTTTTTTATCAAACATAGAGCCAAGAAATTATATCCTTCGTCAAACAATAGAAGATTGGACATGGATAAATATTCAATTATCCGTTGCAACATATTTGGCTGGAGTGTAAGATCAATTATATTTACATATTTATCAATTATCCTTATATATTTTAATTATTATAAATATTTTAATATTTTATTAAATTTTATAGTTTTCGTACAATTCCACGAATTACTATTATTCAACCAACAACTGAATCTGATCAGCCTCAAACCTCCTTATGGATTCTTTCTCTAGGATTTATAAGATGTGCTTATTGGTCATTTTTCGTATTTCTTATAGTCATATGCCAAGGTTCATCTATAACTTCCGGTTATTTTCGTATGCAATCCAATAAGCGATTATCTGACATATTCCTTTCTATCCGTTTCTTGTGCTATACATTTGGTTGTACTTCCATGTTTTTTGGATATGGAATATATGGTCGAACTTTGGTAAAATTGACCAAACGAAGCTTTGAATTGATTGATGAAGCTGAGAGAAATAATGAAAGATTTAAGTGGCAGTTACGAAAGGTAATCATAAAAATAAATATCCCGTATCATATATACGTTTCAAGAATATCTTTCTATAATTGCAAGCTTTGGTTACCAATCTAGTTTGATTTTTAAATTAGGTTGGGTCTAATTAGTTTTGCAAGTATTAGTTAAATACAAATCCCTAAAATTCCTAAATTCTTGGGATGAAAAATGTAATTCAATTTTTAAAAAGTCGTTACCTTCTTTTTATTATAGATGCAAATGTTTAATCAAGCAGCATGTTCCAGCTTCTTGTTTTGGTCTATTGCAACCTTTTTCATAGCATTTTGGCACGATTTGGTCTGGTCAACTTTTGTACTTTCAGGAATTCAAATTTTAATGGCACATCCAGTAAATCTTATGTCTTACATTGTTGGATTGATCGTGATTGTAATGAGGTACGTTAAAAAAAAGAGAGATAGAATAAGAATTACTTTATATGAACTAATTTTTTTTTTTAATGAACGTAGTGATTCGACAAGTCAAGTCTTAGATCCAAACGATACTTCTATGACATTCAGTAATCAATTTATGCAATCACAATCTGTACCCTCATAATCAATTATTATATCAGATAGCACAATAACTTATAATATTGATAGTTATCTTATTAAATGACCGGAGCGAAGCGACATCGAGATTACATGAAAAAGTCTGTCCGCGATTCTGATTGGTGGAATATTTGATGATCACTCACAAGACAGGCATAGCATTACCTAGCATTTATCTTATTTTTATTTGTTTATTTTTTTTTTTTTTTGTAAATACATCATTCGCTTAACCAAGATATAATCGTCTTATAATTTTTGTAATACTTTAATATGATATTTGTACTATCATCTCTTGCAGTATAGATAAAACTATTAATAAATTGTATAATTAATCAAATAGATTAGAATCACCTGTATCACACGAGATTTTGTATTATTTATTTAATTTTTAATTTTGATTAATTCATTTGAAAACTAAAATCATGAGAATCATCCCATTTTTAGAATGTCAATTTTAATTTGAAATGTCTATGAGTACGTATAAAAAGTGTTTCCAAGTTAAAACTTTTATGTAAATATTTTAAGCCTTCACTATACCGGATTTATCATGACCTCGGAAAGTAATTTTATGTAATTGATGCATTGTATGAATAACTTGTCCTATATCGCTTTGGTAACGCTTTAATTTACAGTACATACCTCACTATAACTTATAATACAGAGAGAATCAATAAGAGTTGAAGTTTTCAGTTCAAATCAGCAAAAAAAATTTGAAGCAAGAGAAGAATTAATGAGGGGCCTTCTGTTAACAAAGAGAAAAGAAAGATTAGAAAATCTCGTTCAAAATGGCAAAAAGAAGACAAAGATAGTGGGTACATTATTTAATAGTTTTAGCAAAATTTTCTGCAAGAGGATATAGAGCCAGAGATATGATTTAGTTGCAGATTGGGAAAAAGACTATAGTATAGAAAAGTCTGATAAAAGAGAAAACATCAGGAAAAAAGAAAACAAAGGGAAATAAAATCAGATCAAATAAAGAGAATGTAAACCCAAGCACTTGGAAAATGGAAAAAGAAGAACAACAGTAAAGCTCTTGGATGAAAGAAAAGACAAGAGTAAAGGAAAATCAAAGTCTAACGTAAAATTGAAAGAGCTCTTTGAGAACAATGTGAAGGCATGAATAGGAGAAAATGTAAACCAGCCTGGTCCTCTTGGATGAAGCTGTTTTGTAAAAACAATAGGCAATCCCAAAGACCCGTAAAAATTTTTTGTGTTATACAAAATCTTTATTTGCGTTATTGCAAAAATTTGTATTAATTTGTAATAAGATATTAATTAACTTTATATTAATTTGCGATTTGTTTTAGAAAACGTCAGAAATTTACTCAAAATTTGTTCTGATCTTAATCATCTTTTATGTTCAGATGGTAATCCAGCAATGTTAGCTGCTGACAGGTAGTGCTGTTTAATATAATCTTATTTTAAAATTTCTAAAAAGTCACTTAAAATAATTTTTGTTTATTGTACAGGTTGCTTATCTACAAGCCCGCCATCTACTATATATTTATCATATTACAAAGAATATAAAAAAGAAGGCCAAATCCAAATTGTATGGAGATATGATAAAGAATTTCATTCATAATTTTTATCATATGCGCAATAGTTACAATGAGTATCAATTTGAATCCGAGTTTAAAAAAATAGTTACAAAATATGAAGTGAGTCGAAATTACCTTGAACAAAAACTTTATACTAACCATAAATTATGGGCAAGATACTTAATCGCAAAGTTTACAGCAGGAGTTGAGTCAACTAAACGAGTTGAATCTATGAATAGTGTTTTGAAAAAACTTCTAGACTGAAGAACATTATTAAAGTACTAGTAAATGTAATTGAGAATGAATTAGATAAAGAGGCGCAGTATAGTTATCTTAATGATTACTATGGTTCAAACACATCAATTGGTCTTTCATCAGCCTATACTACAGTTTTTAAGGATATTGATTCTACTTTAAAAGAATGCTTAGCACCTATTCCATTGTACCTTCAAAGGGCACAAATGATGCAGGCACTACTGTACCAAGGTTTATTAATTGCAATAGATGAGGTAAAGGTTCTACAATATAGTTAGAAATTTTAATATGATAGTTAATATTTGCTAACAAATTATATTCATGCTGAAAGGTTAAAGAATCTGAAAATGATTTTGAGATGCAATTGAACACATGTATGATACACCACAAGTGAGGTTGCAAGAGCTCTTATCAAATATAGAAAACAATGAAGTTCAGGAGATATAGGAAATTAATCACATTGTAGCAATATCCAAACTACATTACATTGCAATTCTTTTTGATTCAACAATTCTTTGTACATGCATGTATATTATCAATCAAGAGATGCTATGCTGACATCAGTATCGGGTTCTTCTTCAATCAGATAAAGCAATATTTCACATGGGTTTTATTCATTCACGCTGGTTTGAATCAATTCCATCTGAAATTTCAAGCTACATTACAATTGCTCAAGGAATTAAAACCATACTACCCAATCTTTGCAATATATTGATCAAATTCGTATGAATAATGTGTATACTTCAACTATTCAAAAAAAGGTTAATAAAAGAATAGAATTTGGTTCTACAATGTCCATTGCAAAACCAGTGTTCAAGTCGCTATAGCAGATGGTGTGACATCTGAACTGACAGGACTTCTTACAAAATTTATCACATTTAAATGTTGAAACTAGTAGATCATTGGCCGATTTAGATAAGGAGCAAAATTCTTTAGGTAATATTAGTAGTCTACCTGAAATAACAATATCGGAATATCATAAACCAAAAGATCGTTCCCTAAAGCGTCTTAAATCATCTACTGAAGAGAAAAATAATCTATGCACATTACCATCATCATCTAAAGCCTGCAGCTACTGCCAAGAGAAAGGACATAATATTAGAGAGTGCAAAAAACAAAAAATTGACAAGGAAAATAATGAGTATTTAGATTAGCAGCGTTAGTATTACAATTAAGATTAGCCAAATTTAGATATGTACGTACGTATGACACAAAAATCATATTATTTAATGCTTGCAAAATTAATAATTTGATGTTTAATCATTACCTTTTTTGACAACAAAATTTGTGAATTTGTTATTAAATAGGTACATTTTCTTACTTTGCTTTAACTTATTATGGTTATAAATGTTTGTTATGTTATGCTTTTTGTATGTATGTACATACATAAGTACATATATACTGTACGTACGTACAGTACATACAAGCATAGCTGATATAAAAAAATTTATGAGAGCTGTAAAGAGTAGTTATAAGTTTGCACAAAATTAAATGTGGTATAGAACTGGTTGTTATATTGGTCAGATTTAGGTTGGCGTTTAACTCTAGTGGTTAGCAGGTACTATAGCAAAATTATTAAGGGATAACTACCAACACAGCAGCACATAACTTATCAATACAGTGGCCCAAGTTAGGGTTAGATTAGCATGTAATGCTGTGTCGGTAGTTGTCCCCAATTCGGCTATGACTTTATTGATAAAATTTTAGTGATTCTAGAGGAAATTGTTGATATTTCTGGCCCTGCCAACCAAGATTCTGATGCATTTTAACCGGGATTTTCCTGTATAACATCAGCAAATTTATAGTAGTGCAATCTTTCGAAAGATCTTGTGAACATGCAAAATCTTTCGAAAAATTTCACATATGCAATATATTTTGAAATATTTCACAATGTATTTCGAAATATTGCATGTTTCGAAATATTTTGAAAATGTTTTCGAAAGTAAATTCGAAATATTTTTTGAGCAGACTGGCTGTGACTGGCTGGATCAGTAGATATATAACCTGGGTCATACCAAAGACGCATTCGACTATATTTTCAAAATATTTCGAATATATCTAAATTAATCTGCATATCTATATTACAAGATCAGATTAGATCTTTTGTTTATTAATTAGATCTATTTAACATTGTTTTTTGCTTTCGTTTTGTTTTTCTTTTTTTTTATTTATTTATTTTTAATTTTTTTCATATTTTACAAGAATACTAGCCTTTTGCAAGAAAACCTACAACTTTTCGGAACTTAGTGCATACCTACTCAGACTTCCGAAACTTTGCAAGAACACACCAATTAATATTGTTAACGCCAGTTACATCATAATGATGCATTTTGAAATTAATAATTAGTGCCATCAATTTGCATTAGTAAATATATTACATATATGGTAAGAACTTATCTATAAATTTATAATAAGCTTGTTCAATAAGTATTGACAAAATGTGTGTCTTTGAAGCAACCGTAGGTTATTGATTGAAAATGGATGAAACTAGTTGTTAGGATACCATTTTATGCGAATAAAGATGAAATCATGTTCAGAAAAAACAAAGTAAATATACAAAATAATACAATTATTCTTTTTTCCAAAAAATTTTATCAGTATCAAATAACTAATAACAATTGAAAGCCATCAAATATCAGTCACATAACTCCCTTATTAACAAGGACTCAAATAGTTTCATATATTGTAATATTTTATTACTACTTGTTATAAAATTACATTTCAAAATCAGATCACGCATGCATTAATTAGCAACACTAAACAGGCATAATTTCAAAAAAAAAATAGTATCTCATATTATTAGTCATAGTTAAGTTACAACATATAAATATCATTTTTGAAAGTAATCACCAATCACAACATATTTATACACAATCACGAGCATATTTCCACACTATCATTTACATTGCACATGTCATTATCCCTAAGGATAGGAATCAGTTAAAAATTTTTAGTCGATTAGTCAGTTGACTAAAACTATTAGTCGTCGACTGACTAAAAATTGACTAATCGATTAATTGACTAATCAATTAGTCGACTAATCAACTTATCGATTAGTCGACTAATCTATTAGTTGACTAATCAACTAGTTGACTAATCGACTAGTCAATTAGTCGACTAATCAATAAGTCGACTAATCGATTAGTTGACTAATTGACTAGTCGACTAGTTGACTAATCGACTAATCAATTAATCAACTAATTGACTAATCAACTAGTTGATTAGTCGACTAATTGACTAGTTGATTAGTCGATTAGTCGACTAATCGACTAATCGACTAATTGACTAATCGACTAGTTGATTAGTTGATTAGTCGACTAATCAACTAATTACTAGTCAATTAGTTGATTAGTGATTAATCAATTAGTTGATTAATTTGCTAGTCAATAAATATACAAAAAAATGAATAACAGGAATATAGCAATGAAAATATAAAATAGATGATTAATCTTATCAACTAATTGACTAATCGACTAATTGATTAATCAACTAATTGATTAATCGACCAATCGACTAATAGACTAATCAACTAGTCAACTAATCGACTAATCAATTGACTAACTATAAAAAAATTTAGTCAATTAGTTGACTAATCATCGACTAATTGACTAATAACTATATGATTCCTATCCTTAAATTATCTCATGTCATCAAAATCACCATAACACTTGCCTGAATTAGAAAAACAAAAACCATTACCATGATAAAAAAAGGATTCTTCAAAAATCAGCATAGCAAACATCAAAAAAGTTGAATGGAAACCATCTCTCACACATTTCATGTTACACAAGAAACGTGATCGTACTGGTATTAAAGTAATTATCCAGATAAATTGTCTGTTGTTATTCGTTATATATATTATCCGGATAATCCAGATGAAAAATCTAGCAGATCTGAACACTATCGGACAGTATAGCACTTCAGTATAATCTTATACTGGCCGAAAATTTTATTATCAAAAACTACATTACCGAAAAATAATTATTGCCAAAATTCGTCATGTGCCTTACTAATTTTCAAATCAGCTAACTATCTACATCGCATTATTCAACGTTTCTAAATTAGACTTTCCTTATTAATGTGAAATAACTCCCAAAAATGTAATTTAGAATTTTTATCGAATTAAGCTTAATCATTGCCATTACTCAAACAATGCCCCTAGTCGTTATTTTAATTTTTAATAATACAATAAACGCAGAAAAAAATCCATTTCACAATTCGAAAGCTTGTGTTACATTTAATCTTTTCCCACCTGTAAATTTCTAAGATGCTCAATCTACTTGAACAAACCTGTTACGTAAATTAGTGTCCAATCTATGATACATAACATTTGGGCGTCATTTTTATACTAGGATTTACTTTTGCATATGGGACTTGTCGCAGCAAAAGGTGGCAATGATCCAACGAATCATATTTTGAGATTTTGTATTTATTGCTTGCTTATAAGTTAATTTTTCTAAAAAAAATTTTAATTTGTAAAAAATTCTAATAAAAAGTATATAAATTTAAAATTCTTTTTTTGTCATTCCTATATTAAAATTAATCATGTGATGATGATTTTCTTGCAATCACATGATTGTCCCAATGCCCCTTTTGCTACAGGTGGTCCCATATATGCCTTCGACCCCACATTATGACAACAATATAACCTAATTATTAACTAAATCAAGAAAATTTGAAATATGTAATACTGCAGATAACATAATTTCAATGGGAATAAAACTAGCATTACAGGAAAAATCTATCAGATTGTACAAAAAAAATTTTAGCAAGAATAACCTGCTGTAACAATTCGAAAATGTGACATTAGAAGATTAGAATTTCCTGATTAGTTTACCCCATTTGTAAATAGATTTTCTCTCTATTTAGTATAGGTTTCTATTTTTGTATACTGTAATTCATTAAATGTTAGACCAAGATCTATGGTTCCAAACCATTGTTAGTGGCCCAGAGCTTAGATCTGGGGTCTGAAACTACTACCTATCTTAGTCAACTAAAAAAGAAAGCACATTGTTCAGGGCAAAATACTCTAACTATGTACGGGACAGAATTACACAAAAGAAAAATAATAATTAAAAAAGTTTACAACACTGGATGTCTATGGATTGGAACTCTACTTTTGGTAATTTCACAATGTTAATGTTCATGAGGCGTGCATGTTTTGTAAAATATCAGTAAGTAAAAAAAAATAGTACATACATATGAATGAATAGCATTTTTATCGATTATTGAGCTTTTTAAACTAAATTATAATAATTAATTTTTATCTAATAAAGGTTAGGTGGTTGTTTTATATTTGGCAATATTTTTGTTAATTTATTTATGCATTTTAATAATAAAGGATTTCCTTTATAATCGTTATTTATTTGCAACTATTTTATATTTTTTTTACCAATTAAGGTTAGGTAATTGTCTTATGTTTAGTAATTAAGATATGCATTATTTTATTCGTGCATTTTAGAAAAATTGGCCGCCTTTTTCATCGTCATTTGCAATTGATTCTATATATACAACCGATGATTGATAAACAAAAATTTTGAGAGCGCTTGAGCTTGCACAGCGCTTCGCATGCACTGCTCTTATGCAAGCGCAAGCGCAAGAGAATGGAGTATAGACTACAACGGTTGAAATTTGAACCCCAAAATTTCCAAAGAAAGTTAAGTCAAAGAAAATCAATTACCAAAAATCAATGTTAATACAACTAAAATTTACCAGAAAGTAATTTACAATCATTTCTAAATGCTAATAAACGCTAATATGCAATAATATATTTGTAGCATAATAAAATTTAAATAATCTTAGTTCAAATTTTTTATTAAATTTCATAGTATAATAGAGTTAAATAATTTAATTGAATTAATTAAGAATTGACCTAGTTATTCCTAAATCAGTGAAATTAAGAATGTCATAATCAATTTAAAATCTACCTAAATTGCGAAATAACGCAGAAAATCTATACTATACTTTCACTCTTACAAATTTTTGCCCGCCTCCTGATTTATCATTATGGTGTCACAACTTTCTCTGTCACGTGTCAATGTATATACTAAGCCCTTTAATGTTCCCTGAGTTCATATTTAAACGTAAGCATTATATCTCAAATCGAATGTATTTAGCATGATTATTATATTTCAAGTCGAATATATTTAACTTGTGAGTATTATATGTCAAGTCGATGTATTTAATACGTGGGTAACCATATTCAAATGTATTTAACACTTAAAGTTTTCGCACTTAACAAATATGAGACAATCAAAGTCTACCAATTCAAAATTCATAAATGAAATTGGCCTAAGTCTATTTATATTAAGATCAGGAATTCTTCTACAAGTTTAGCATCCAATTTGTCCATACAAATTTGGTCAATTTGCATCCTCCTTCATCTTTTTATTTTCATAACAACAGTTTATTTTTTTCTAAATGGGTATTAAAATTGCTGGACAACGTTGTCGCTCAATTCACTGAAAGTTACAGCACATTTTTTCGATAATACATGTGTTTGACTTTACATGATTTTGACAATCCATTCTTAGACAAGAAATTTTTCCAACGATCGATTCCTTGACGTAAAATTGGCCCGATTCAGTAGGGTTGGCCAATTTAGAGTTAGTGTTGTTAGAATTAATGTTAGAAAATAATTGTTGAGGAAATGTCTTGTCTAGGAAAGGACTGTCAAAGACATGTTATGTCGGATATACTTATAAAAGAAAGTGCTGTAGACGTAATAGCATGTCTGATGAGTTGGCTAGTAAATGAAACCCTAGACAATGTTTTGGCATGTTGATTTTGCTATTATACATAGAATATTTAGCTTATAAAATAGTTCCTGTAACTAAGCCATAGATAAATAAGATTGTTCATTATGTTACAATCTATTCTATTTTTAGTAGATAGATAAAATAAAAATTGAAAAGCTTAGAACGGGTCTATCTATGCTAAATGTAGATCTTCACAAAGACATCCTGTGAAAGATATTGGCCCTCAAAAGTAGAAACTGACAATTTGACAATTTTTTGAAAATTAACCTGTTTGATTGATCAGGTGTAAAATTAAAGTCTGATCACTTAAATTTTTAAGATACAACGGTTAAAAGCTTTTGACGCTATAATCTAAAAATAGATTTAAAAGGTCTACAGATCTATTAATAATCCTGTTTAAACAGGTTTGTTAATCTACTATTTGTCGATTTTCTCAAAACCCGTGATCTGCCAAATTGTCTGGTTTCTACTTTTGAGGGCCCATATATACGTAAGGTGGGTGGGTGGGATGTTACTCCACTAATATACGGATTATATAAAGGAATTTAATAAAAATTACGTTAAATAGAACCTAGTATCGATTACTAGTATAGAGTATATTAAAAAACACCAGTAACTTTTTTCTTAATTCGTAATTATAGACCTTTCTAAAAAAGAGTATTCTAAGCAAATGTTTTGACGATCTCTAATTCGTAATTATAGACCTTTCTAAAAAAGAATATTCTAAGCAAATGTTTTGACGATCTCTAATTGAGAACTTCACGGGAACCATTTAATTATAAAAAGCTTGTAGCACTTCTACAAAAGTACAAGCACGAACAAAAAAGGAAAAAAATCTAAAAGGTGTTAATCAATTCTTGTTTAAGGTCTTATTAAAATTAATTTAACTGATATGATAATGATCTAATTTAGAGCTTGGCACATTAATATTAATTATAAGGATACGTATTCAAAGGATTTATCAAATTTAATATTCAATGGGTAACGAATCCAAGCTTTAATCTAATTCTTTTCATAAAATTTATTTACAAAATGTTGCCATTAATTTTTAACCTTATCTGAATTTATAGCTGTAGGGCCGCTGGTGCCCTACTTACACTTGTAATATACTAAAAAAATTTAGTTACAAAATTTACCAACACTCAACATTTGTAAGGTTTATGCTAGGTTGCATTCTTTAAAATCGAATTTTATTTATTTTTTTTTTTTTACGTAATCCTTTCGGACAATTGTTAACGAATTTGAATTGTGATGACAATCTTATCATATTACACACCAATATATTAGTATTAACATTTTATCACGTTCGCTAAGAAATTTGTGATCATAAATCCGAATAAAAATAAATAAAATGGGAAAATCTTGCAATCGCAATCTATATCTAACAATTTTTCTTGATATTTGTATAAATTCTTCATTTTTCGAGAATTTGCAGAACACAGAACAAAAGAGCAGATTACTGCATATAAATTCATGATATGTCTGATTGCCATTTTTAGGCATTTTTCGCTCAAAACGGTTTGTAACATAACACTAGATTACTAGAAAATCAAACAACAAAAGTAGGTAAAATAAATAATAATTCTATATAGATATCACAAATGTTCTATTTTATCTTGATAAAGTGGAAAAAAACGGATCACAGTTATCTGGCTGACCCCTTTGTTTGATTTTAGAATTCAGATAACACAAAAATAATACAAGGATCAAATTAAAAGCAGCTTAAAAAGACCAGTTTTCTAAATTACTGTATTAATCAAATATAGCAAAAAAAAAAGGTCAAAAAGTTTGAACCCTCAATTCTAGATATAACGAATCTCTATATAATGAATCTTAATGGTGACTCGAAATTTTGAAAATTTCATAATGGATCGGTATGGTTCTCAAGAAGACAATGAATTTCTATAACAAGCTTCTTTTTCTTCCAAACCCTAAATTCATTTTGAAAAGAGTTGACTTATATGAATTTCGCCAAGAGAAAACAATAATTCTAAAAATTGATTATTATGAAAACCATAATAATCTATATTTTAGAACAGTTGCTTTTCCTTGGCAGGGATCACATTAATGCCAAGAGAAATAAGACATTGATTTATTATTGATTATTTATTTAAATAATAAATGATAATCCAATGTCCTATTTTCCCTTGGCAGCATTCATATACAGTAGAAATATTGCGTAAGTCCTGTGAAGATGTAACATATAAAATTCATGAACTGAATTCAAATCCCTGCATCTCAATGTATTACGCGGACGCATATCACTTAATCCCATAACCATACATGAGTGAAATTTTAATATAAATTATCTGGCATTAATAAAGACAAATAATCATAAGAGGTCTCCCAATTTTGTAAATGTGAAGTAATATTAATAAGGCATGTGAAAATATGTTATAAATTTTATCATCGATGTTAGGTACGAAATTGAATGCGTATTTTAAAGTAATCCTGTATATAGATTTAGTTTTCCATACATAAATTTAAAAGTGTATAAATGCCCATTCAAATTCCATCTTTATTCATTCAGAGCAATAACTTGAAATTTTTCCTACAAATAAATAGATACCTCAAAAAATTATTAGACACTTATTTATTGTTTCGCCTGAAAAGAAAATTTTTTACCAAATACGCTAAACATATCATCTTTTATAATTACCATGAAATTTTTTTCAAGTATCTCATTTTTCGTTTCACTCATTGCTATTACCTTTAGCATAATAATAGCTTTTATGCCTCATATTGAAGGTAAATATTAAATGAATAATCAGCAGTAATTGTCTCAATATATTGATTTGTTAAAACAATATATATGTAGGCCATATATCCAAAACAAATTGGATAAAGGTAATTGGGCTGCAGCTGCCGGCACTCTACAGAAAGAGGACAACTTTAGTTGGCAATTTAACGATGCATTCGCTCAGGATTCGTCAGTGTCTCATGGTGGCTTCAGTTTGGCAGTACCTGATAATGTGGAGAGTTACTGGGTCATCTTTGCAGTTGGGCTTTCCACAGTAGATGATAAATGGCGCGGTCCATCCAATAATACACAAGATATCTGTTGGCATTTTCATGGTCATATTGATGACTGGAAAATATACCCTTGTCCATAAATGGCTTTTGTACAATTTTTAACAGTTTTAACAGTTTTGGTAAGGCTTTAGCAAGTATATCCTTATTGATTCTATTTCAGTTATTTTACTGATTTGATTTTAGTATTAATAAAATTTATAAATCTTCTAAAATAGGCACTTCATTATTAGTTTAGTTTTAGTTGATTAATTGATTAATTTAAATTTATTTTATTATAATTAATATATTTTTAATTAAAATCAATTGCAATTATTAATTTGAATTAATTATATCTTTAAAATAAATTTTTAATTAAAATTATTTATACCTTTTTAATTAGAATTAACTGCAGTTTTAGCTAATATTAGTTATGACTTTTAATTAAAATCAATTTTAACCTTTAATTAAAACTAATTGTAATTTTAATTAAAATTTTAGCAAAATTAATTATAATTAAAATTATTCCAACTTTATTCTAAATTAATTGCAATAGTTTATCAAAATTAGTTGGAATTTAATTTAAATTAATTGTAATTTTTAATAAAATTAGTTATTACTTTATCTAAATTTAATTCGAATTTTTATTAAAATAGTTACAATTTTTATTCAAAATTAATTACAACTTTTAACCAAAATCAAATTGCAATTTTTATTTAAAACTAATTGAAATATTTAATCAAATTAATTAAAACTTTTACCAAAGTCAATTGCAACTTTTATTTAAAATTAATTGCAATATTTAATCAAATTAATTGCAACTTGACTAAAATTATTTATAATTTTATATAAGATAATTGCAATATTTAATCAAAGTTAGTGCAATTTGAATTTGTAATTAATTGCAATTTTTAATAATAACTACTAGTAATAACTAATTAAAATTAGTTAAATTTTATATTATATATAATAATAATTATGTAACATACAAGTTTTTGGCATTTTTTAGAATAAATTAGATTCTTATATTTAGTTTTATTAAGATTTTTATAGTCAAAATTTTTAAAATCCATATGGAACTTATATCTTTTATTTTTTAATCTTTAGAAACTATTATTTTTAACTTTTAAAATATATAATATATAGTCAACTCCCTCTAAGTAAGCTATCTTTAAATTCAATAAAATAGTCTTGCCCAAGTTGGGACTTATAAAATAAATGCAAGTTATTTATTCTTAAATGCAAGTTTTTTTAGCCAGTCCAGAATATATAAAATTATTTTTTCAAACTCAAGATATTTTATTACAAGTTTTTTTCTAAGTGCAAGTTTTTTTTAATTTAATTACAAGCTGTTTTCTAAGTGCAAGTTTATTTTTTTTAACTTATTAACTTGTGTATAAAGAAAATAATTATTTGGCTTTTTTTTAATTGCAAGTTATTCTAAATACAAGATATTTTTATATCCTATTTACTTACACTTAGAGGGAGTTTAATATATAAAGTCTTTTTTAATAACAATTTAACAAATTTTTTGTTTTTCTAAGAAATTGCTAAATATTTTATCTTCAATAAACAATTATAAAGTATAAATAATATTCACAAATTTAAGTAAAATATTTAAAAAAAATAATAAAAAAGGTTATATATGTATGATATAAAATAATATTATCTGGTACAAAAGAGTTGATACATAAAAATTATTACCTGTTTTTTTCTTTGACAAAACCTAAAAATCGAGTTATATAAAAATTTAAATTACAAAAAGGGTAAGAATTGTTTTGAACCTAATTATTATGATTTTTTTCTTTGATACAAAACCAGGAAATCGAGTTATATAAAAATTTAAATTAGAAAAAAGGTAAGAATTGTTTTGAACTTTAATTTTATACTTATTTGACCATCTTTTATTTCTATACCTGACTTGAAATGCAAAAACATCACCAAAATTTGCACGGGGATTACTATCGATTTTTATCATTATTGGATAGTAATAGATTTAAATCCCCCCTGACAAGGACCATCGATTAAGATAGTAATCAATAATAATCAGTAATAATCGATAGATATCAGATTAAAAATCAGGAATAACAATACTATTATACTGTATACTTATTTTTAAACGTTTTACAGATTTTCGCATGTTTTCGCATATTTTCACAAGGTTTCGCAATTTAATATAAAATTTTATATTTTTTATTTATTATTATTATTATACATTATATTTAATTAAAAATATTTTTTAATCAATATTATATATTTTATTATATATTATTATACATTTTTTACGAAAAAATGAAAAAAATGACAAAAAAAAATAAAACCAAAAAAACTAAACTCAAAAAAATAATGAAAAAACAAACTGAAAAAAATAGTAATATTTTGAACTCTTTCGCACTTTATCGCATAATGCTAGCTCTATATACTTATTTTTCTTACCCTGCAGTTAGCTATTTTCTTTTCTTCTTTGTTTTAACTATAATATTCGCTTATATTTGCTAATATTCGTTCATATTCGCTACTTCCTAAAATAAAAAAAATGGCAAAAAAAATAAAACCAAAAAAAAACGAAAATGAAAAAATAGTAATATTTTAAAATACTTTCATACTTCGTCGCATAATACTAGCTCTATACACTTATTTTTTTTACCCTGTAGTTAGCTATTATTTCTCTTCTTCTGTTTAACTATCATATTCGTTTATATTTGCTCATATTCGCAACTTTCTAAAAAGTGCTATAAAAAAAAAACAAACAAAAAGCAAAAAACGAAACTGAAAAAAATAACAAAAAAAACACAAC
>QKWP01000898.1:128248-199030 GCA_003550325.1 Gigaspora rosea | reverse complement strand
TCTTGCACACCGCTTCACGGCCAAAGTAAGGGATCTCAGGAGCCGTGTGATTGTTACTCTATCGGAATTAAAGAAGGCTTCCGGTACTGTAACAACAGTTTTTTTCGAAGATAACTTGGCACCCATGTGACCAAATTTTATAAAAATTTTTTTATTCGAATCTTACAGTTCTGTAGGATTCGAATAAAAAAATATTCATTGAATTTGGTCACATGGGTACCAACTTATCTTTGATCAAATCTGCATTTAAATTTTTGGCGCAGTTTCTGTGTAATACTGTAGATATTTTAAAGATTCTCTAAAATTTTGATCGAAGATAACTTGACGCCCATGTGACCAAATTCGATGAAAATTTTTTTATTCGAATCCTACAGAACTGTAGAATTCGAATAAAAAAATTTTCATCAAATTTGTCACGTGGGTGCCAAGTTATTTTCGATCAAATCTGCATTTAAATTTTTGGCGCAGTTTCTATATAATAGGCATTTTAAAGCTTCTCTAAAACTTTGATCGAAAATAACTTGGCACTACATGACCAAATTCGATGAAAATTTTTTTATTCGAATTCTACAGCACTGTAGGATTCGAATAAAAAAATTTCCATTGAATTTGGTCATGTGGGTGCCAAGTTATCTTCTATCAAATCTGCATTTAAATTTTTAGCGCAGTTTATATGTAATAGGCATTTTAAAGATTCTCTAAAACTTTGATCGAAGATAACTTGGCACCCACATGACCAAATTCATGAAAATTTTTTTATTTGAATCCTACAGAACTGTAGGATTTGAATAAAAAAATTTCATCAAATTTGGTCACGTGAGTGCCAAGTTATCTTCGATCAAATCTGCATTTAAATTTTTGGCACAGTTTTTATACAATAGACATTTTAAAGATTCTCTAAAACTTTGATCGAAGATAACTTGGCACCCACATGACCAAATTCGATGAAAATTTTTTTATTCGATGAATTCTACAGAACTGTAGAATTCGAATAAAAAAATTTTCAATAAATTTGGTCACATGGGTGCCAAGTTAGCTTTGATCCAAGTTGAATATCGCATTAAAATTTTCGATGCAGTTTCTATGTAATAGCGTTTTAAAAATTTTCCAAACTTTGATTGAAGATAACTTGGCACCCACATGACCAAATTCGATGAAAATTTTTTTATTCAAATTCTACAGAACTGTAAAATTTGAATAAAAAAATTTCATCGAATTTGATCAAGTAGGTGCCAAGTTATCTTTGATCAAAGCTGCATTTAACAGTTTCTAAGTAATATGGATTTTAAAAATTCTCTAAAACTTTGATCGAAGATAACTTGGCACCCACTTGACCAAATTCGATGAAAATTTTTTTATTCGAATTCTATAGTTTCTGTAGAATTTGAATAAAAAAATTTTCATCAAAATTGATCAATGGGTGCCAAGTTAGCTTCAATCAAGATTTTAGAGAATTTTTTAAAATGCATATTACAGTACATTTCGAACGTTTATTACATAAAACTGCACCAAAAATTTTAAGCATTTATACTATTTAAATTACTAAATCGTTCGTAATATATATTTCTTATGCAACATTTAATTTATTAAATATTTTATGGGAATTGATATTTCCACACCCTTTTTTGATAATGCCACACCCATGTAGATCGTTTTGGTTTTTTCTAATTTTTTTAAACTTTGATTGAAGATATCTTGACACCCTTCTAACCAAATTCGATCAACTTTTTTTTGTTTTAATTGTAAAAAGCAGTAGAATTAAAATAAAAAAAGTTTATCAAATTAAATTAGAAGGATGTCAAGATATCTTCATTCAAAGTTTGCAAAATTCTAAAACGTCTATTAAATATAAGCTGCGGCCAAAATTGTTTACAATCTTTGATTGAAGATATCTTGATACCCACTTGACAAAATTCGATCAACTTTTTTTTGTTTTAATTGTAGTTAGCAGTGGAATTAAAATAAAAAATTTTGATCGAATTTGATTAGAAGGGTGTCAAGGGATCTTTGATCAAATATTGTAAACAAGTTTTTGCCACGGCTTATATTTGATAGACATTTTAGAATTTTACAAAATTTGGTCGAAGATATCTTGACACCCTTCTAATCAAATTCGATCAACTTTTTTTTTATTTTAATTCTACTGCTTTTAACAATTAAAATAAAAAAAAGTTGATCGAATTTGGTTAGGTGGGTGCCAAGATATCTTCGATCAAAGATTGTAAACAATTTTTTGTGCAGCTTATTTGATAGATGTTTTAGAATTTTACAAACTTGATTGATGATATCTTGACACCCTTCTAATCAAATTCGATCAACTTTTTTTATTTTAATTCTACTGCTTTCTACAATTAAAACAAAAAATGTTGATCGAATTTGGTCAGGTGAGTGTCAAGATATCTTCAATCAAAGTTCAAAAAAAATTAGAAAAAACTAAAATGATCTACATTGGTGTGGCATTATCAAAAAAGGGTGTGGAAATATCAATTTCCTATTTTATTTACAAAAAAAATTCATTGCACAATAAATGCTTTAAAATATCATTATATAACAAACAAAATAGAATCCACCCAGAAAGAGAACTACCCAATTTATAAAAAAAACCAACCCACTCACTCGTATTATCTAAAAAGTTCACAAAAACAAATTCATAAAAAAAAAAGTACTAAAAAACTTCATAGTGACTTCAGAANTCAATTTGAATTTGATCAAATCAAATTGACCCTGATTTGAATTTGATTTGATTCAAATATTTGAATTTGAATTTGATTTGAATTTGAATTTTTAATAGTAATTTTCAAATCAAATCAAATATTTGTCAAATCAAATCAAATTTGGCCATATTTGAATTTGATCAAATCAAATATAGTCAAATTTGAATTTGAATTTGATCAAATATTTGATTCAATATTTGAAGATCAAATCAAATTGCGGAACCCTAGTAATAGCACTACAATAAAGGCTCCAACAACGAATACTTTAACAACCTGAAAACAATAGAAGAAAGCAGAAGAAACAAACAGTTTAGTTAGTGTTATGTAAGAAAAGCTGTCATATTACAATATTACATAAAGAAAGAAACAAGGTGGCCAATGAAAACTAATAATACCACCAGTAAAACAACATACCAACTACAGCAATAGCAACACCAAAATAACATAGCACCAAAAGTGACAAAATATATATCAGCGATTCTCCAATTATGGTGAAGCGACTCCAAACACAGCACCAAAAGCTGTTTTGGAAAAAAGTGAGTTTTAGTTACATAAAGCGAAAAAAACAAGGCGGCAACAAAGACTCCAATTACCCTACCACTGGCAAGAAAATATGGCACAAAAGTAATAAAACCCACCACTGGTTGTATGGGGCATCCATAAATAACATTATGTACCCCTCATCATAGCGCTTGACCCCCTCTACTATATAAAAAAATTTTCAAGATCCATATATTTATATATAAAATTTTGCAAAAACTTGAATATATTGTGACACAGTGATCCGATTTGGGTGATTTAGGTACCATTTGATTCATCTCAGTGGATGAATCCAATGATACCAAAATCATTTCATTTGGATCACTGGATCAATAGTTATTCACAAAAAACTATTGATTTTATAATAATTTTATAAAAAAACATAATAACCAATAGTATTTGCCCAATAAAATTTGATCCAGTAATCCAAATGAAATGAAATTGGTACCATTCGACTCCTCTCACCGAGACGAATCGAATGGTACCAAAATTATTAAATTTTGACCAATAGTTCAATTTTTAGCCAATTTTTTCTAAAAAAATTATGTTATATTTTTTTGACCCGCCCTCTACTTCTTGAGAAAAACGTTATCATTCGTCCAACCACTCTTGTATAACGATATTTATGGATGCCCCTATGTTCTCAATTTGTAACAAACAAGATCACATTTAATCTTGATGCTGTCGAATTGGATAGATAATATGTTTGGATCTTGGTAGGCACATAAAAAAATTTCTATCCTAGTTTTTAGTATTTAGATGCATATTTTGTTTTTGTTTCATATAACACTTTGATAAGGTTCTTATGCAGTGTTATATAATTTTTAAGGTCATGTGTAGATTTATTAGCACCTTCATATATTTTTTTTCTTTTGCATTTTCTTTGGTTTCATTTTATTTCTTTTTTTTTGTTTTGCAATATATTTGGTTTTTTTAGGTAATATTGTTTAGTTTTTGTAGCATTGCCCATTTAATCTTAGATATTGAAGTAGATAGCTAAAACCGTGAACTAGCAATGGACAGACAAATATCAGTATGATAACTATTTCTAAGCACTATTTGGGAAACACCAGATAAAGGTCTGGCTATAGTAATTAGATTTCTTTTGTAAGCTTTGTAAGAAGTATTTTTAATGCCTTTTGAAGACTAGCACAGGAGGAGAAATGCTTTTCTTTAATGCTAATTACAAGACTTATTATGTAGTAATAACAACACTTGAGTTAGCACTAGCTTAATGCTTTTTTTTTCTTTTATATTTTTCTTTTTTTTCAAACAAAATAAATTGTTTAAATTTAATAAAGCTAGCTCTAGATTATCTAAGAGAAAAAAAAACTTGATTTAGGAGTAGCAAAAACTTTTAAATTTATACAAATCAGTTATGACCTATATGAGAGATGTCTGGAGTTCTATCCCAAAAGTTGCTGGTTCAAATCTGCTTAGTAGCATTTTGAATTTGATAGTTAGAACCCTAATTTAAAATAACCAAAATTATGAGATGTAATATGAGGCCAAGTCTAAAATTACTATAATGCTATACAACTCTAATAGTAGCATTTTATATAACATTATAATAGTACTAATAGGTGTATTGGCTTAAACAATACTAGTTAGACCCTGCTAGAAGTAAAATAAACCAATGCAATTCTAATACTTGGGCTATTAGTTCTACCTATTCAAGAAATTGAAAGAACTATAATACTATAGAAAAAGTGACCTGGGTATCAATTGACTGATCTTAAGTAAATTGTACAAGATAAATGTTAAATATGCAAGCTGGATATGTCCTTTAATATAAGTAGTTAGTAAGCAATCAAAATATAATTAGATAGAAAAATTGTAATAATATACTAGCTACAGTAAAGTGATATAGAATAATAAAAAATATATATATATATATATTTTTGGTTTCAAAGTATCTGTTTTGGGGACTAGAATTTTATTAGTTATTTTAGAAGTTTTATATGGATAAGAGTACAACTAGCTAGTATGTTCAACTTTTGTTACCTATTTGATTAGTCTATCTATAAAAACATATAATCATTGATCTTTTTGAATTAAACAGTTTTTTGTGAAAAATAACAAACCATTATTCAATCATTTCAGAGCAAGAACAAAACTTATTGTAAAATCCTGGATATTTCCGTTTATTGATATCAATCGGAAATTCCCCGCTCTTTTATACCATAATATAAAAAAATTCAATAATAATAGCATAGAGGAAACTCACATTTTTACGGAAAATCACGGGTTATAACATTTGTGTGATTGGCTAATTGATGTAGATCCAAACGTGATTATTGGCCAATCAAATCAATTAAAACTTCTTTTGATATGCGAAATACGCAAAAAAAACGGATTTATAATTAATAAAAGTAAAGCATTTTTACCGGTAATACTAAAGTAATTTTATTATATTTTTCAACCATTAAATTTTACTGAAAACACGTTACATCCAACATGTTACTACTCCGTAGTCTATACTACTGTAATTAAACCACACCATCGTACTTATTATACTACATATTAGAGGTAGTTTGATATATAACAGATAATACGTATATGTGTCATAGTTCGGGTAAAATAAATCATGTTGTATTTATAATGCGTAGCCTGTTTAATAAATGTATAAAATTTTATGATAGCATAACACTCACGGTTTAACAATTTATAAATCTATTGTTTGGCTTCATAATTTGAATGTAGTAGAAACTCAATAAACTCTGCCAATTACCAAACGCCCTACCTTTGTTCTTATGAAAACTTTCTGGGGAAAGCGATTGAAAACGATTAGAAAAGATTTTCTGCTAGAAACACTCAAAACGAAGAACTTTTACTTATAAATGGGGGTACCATAAGTTTAACTTATTATGGTTAAGCGGATTGTAATATTGCCGGTTTTTAGACTACAATCGTATATCAAAATTTCAATTGCCCATATAAATAGTTTGTGTAACAATTATTTCGGAATCTTTCGGATGCGAGTTTCTCCTATGCTAATAATAATACTACTTTTGACTGTGGTTTCTTGTTATAAAAAAAAAATTTACCGGAAAAAAAGCCGATTGCTCATCCAGAAATTTTGTGCACTTGTTTCAAAGCCAAAAGAAGTTTCGTAATTATGACGTAAAAAATAAATTTTAATTGCTCGTTAGCTCTATATAAACGGTCATAGATTTAACTTTTGTCCTTAACGAAACTTACAAATCAAAAAATATATATTATTATATATATACATATATCAATTCAAATTCAAAATCAAATTTAATCTCATCTAAAACTTCTTTTTAAAAATGGCTACTGTCTCTAATAACCAAAATATGGATAAAGATCATATTGCTCGCGTTAAACCAGGTTCAACTGCAATGGGAGGAGTTGGTTTTGGTGCAAATACTGAGGAAGATAAAGATCATATGGCTCAAATTCCTCAACAAAGTTCAACTTCTCTTGAGGGTGTTGGTACAAATCCACTTAAAGGTATGGATGATAAAGATCTTGCTCGTATTTCTCAACAAATTTATGAGGGTGGTGATGCAGCTCCAGTTAAAGGTATTTATTAAATAGACAATAATTTTTTTTTTTTTTTTTAATTAAAAAAAATTTTTCTTTTTTTTTTTTTTCATAGCGGATGATCCCCCTGTTCAAAAATCTACTATTGGTTCAGCTAAAGACATTGTAGGTTCGGCAACATCTTCAGTTAGAGATACTGTAGGTTCGGCAACATCTTCAGTTAGAGATACTGTAGGTGCGACAACAGCTTCAGTTAAAGATACTGTAGGTTCGACAACATCTTCAGTTAAAGACACTGTAGGTGCTGCAACAACTACTGTTAAGGACACTGTAAATGCGGCTATTGGAGCAACTATTGAAGCCGTTAAGGTTTTCATATCTCGTTTAATTTATTATTATTAGTATCGAAATTATGATGTATTACTAAAAAATGATTCGTTAAATATAGGGAACTTATGATACCATTGTTGGCAGCAATACACCTAATGATGCTAACAAAAATCAAAAAGTTGAAGACGATTCGGGTGAAACTAAAGTTCCTAAATAAATTTGAATGTATATTCGCTTGAATTTTTTTAACCTACATAGTATCGATATTGATATTTCTCACTTGGTTAACAAGCGGGATTATGTAACATAGTGTTAAATAACAGTAACAATCATAATAAAAATCATTTGAATTTTATAATAAATAAATTTCAAGTTACTTATTTTTTTTTTTTTATGTTTAACGATGTACAAAATTTCTTGAATGTGTTGTTAATTCGAGGGATAGGCAAATCAGGGGTTTTTTGAATAGCCTACAGCAGCATGTATTATTTTGGCACAACTCTTAATAATGATAGCATAATCTTTTATTAATAAAAACATTAATGTTAACAGCTGTTGTTGAAATTTGGAGTTACTTTTATCTGTTTTTTTGGAGGTTATAATTGATAATCAAAAAATATTATGTGGATTTTTAGCGGGGCTTACTATGTTTAAATTGAGCCCCCAAATTTAATCAACATCGATAATAAATTTATGAGATAAACCTTATTTGACAAAATTCTTTTATATTACGTTAACATTATACAATTTGTGATTTAATATTTAATTTATTTGAGTCTTTTTAAATTTAATTTATCGGATTTTATCTAATATTAAAAAATTAATCCAAATAAAGATATCTTTTTGGCAGTAAATTAATAACATCCTTGATTATATTTTCATCAATTTTCTTCAAATATATTATTGATGGTTTTAAAAGACAACTAATCAAGTGATTATACAAAAAAAAAAAAATTCAAAGAAAAACTAATAACATTAATAAAATAATAAATGTATACTTTATATTTAATCTATTTTTATTTAGATTTCTTATGAATTTGAAATACTTCATATTCGTTTACAAAATAATATTGAGAAATGTTAGGTGAACCAATACCAATTTGATTTTCGTAATATCCATCATGACAAGTACGGCATCCGTTAATTTGGTTATTATTATCATCATAAAACATAGTAAGAGTACTACCACCAAAATTTGTGCCGTAATAAGTACTATTATTTAAAATAGCATATGCTGAATGTTTGACACGACTTAAAATAGAATTTTGTATTGCATCGTTTTTTAATGAAAAAATAAAGCTATCCTGACATCTAACATAATCGCATTTACTACCATCCCATTCAACTGAATTGTATCCACCAAAAATTCTTTCAACATTATCATTGCCTTTCACATTTATAACCGTGACAGTATTTGCTTCCTTATTGCATAAATTCCAAAATGATTCACGGTTAAATCCATCTCTACTTCCACGAAGAAGTAATTTAAATTCATACGGATTATTTTTTGTATTATATGTAACGGTATTTTTATCAATCCATGATGCAATTTCAGCTGCATGTTCTTCATTAATAACGGTTGAAAATGATTCGGTTGATCTTGATGGTAAGTCTGATTTTAAAATAATACGAGGTGGTAGAATTGTTGAAGTAATTTCATGATCGGATGACAGAAGACTTTTATTCAAATCTTTCCAAAGTTTTTTTTCAAGAATTTGAGAATATGGAAATACATAATTTCCAACATCTTTGGCAGACATTTGAAAATAACGGATATAGGGTAAACAATTTTTTAGAGTAATCTTTAAATCTGTAAAATTTTCATCAGACCAGTCTTCAGGATCAGATGGTAAATTAGGATTTTGTGCAATTCCCCACTTTATAATATAATTCCAAATTTTTATTTCTTCCATTTGTAAATCATCACGTTTAATAAGTGAAATTAATGCATTTTCATTAAGAGAATTAAAATCTTCAGAATCAAAAATAATGTTTGGATGTTTTGCTAAAATGTTGTTGCACCATTTTTGTAGTTCTTCTAGTTTACTATTTTGGAAGCATGTTTTATAAACATAAGAAAAATGAGTGCGTAACCAATGAGCTTTAGACTCGATTAAATAAGTTTCAAGTGATCCAACTAACTCTTCAAGAAGGAACTCATCAGCAACTAAAATAAGATCAAAAATAAATTGATTATCAAAGTTTTCTAAAGAAATAGAGCCTCCGTAGATATACCTTAACATTAATTAAATTAAATTTATATATGTAAGTAATAGTAATTACAGATTAAATATGAATTAAAGATACTGTATTACAACACTCACTTAATAATTATTTCGAATTGTTGAATAGCAATATGCGATTCTAAATCAATTTTCATAATGCTATTGACATTTTTCAAACTATCTTTTAATTTGTTATGAAAATAAAAAGACCTGCATTTCAAAATGGCTGAATGTGCCTTAAATTCTTTTATGCTTGTAGAGTTTCCTACTTTAATGATAACATTAAAGTCAATCTCTTTTTCAAGGAGTTCAATATAATTATTTGAAAGTTTTTCAAGGTGTTTAATTGTCATTTTTATGATAAACTCGGCAGAGTTTTCTAATACTGTACACGGAGATTTGTATAACCTGTCCCGTTTTTTATTTGATTGTGATTCGTAGTCGATCAAAAATCAACTTAATCAGTTTACTAATTAATGTTCATTAGTTAGTTATTATAAAAAAAAATATAAAGTCAGCTAGTTGATTTCGGTCGGTTAAATAATTATCCAGTCGCTATGTTTTTAGATTAAATTTCTTTAAAAATAAAGACATAGCATGTTTCAATATTTAGAAATATATTTGTAAAATCTGAAAGTAGCTTTAAATACTATCAAGATACCTTCGTTCACTGTTGCGAAGATTTAAACTAAAATTTTTATTGTTACTTGATTTAACTACATGATCTAACATGCGGGCGGACATATTAGAGAATCGAAACAAGATGGCGGTGTTATTACTTTTTAAATGGGTACTTATGAAAATTTTGCAAATTTGAAAGGATGTTGGGAATTTCTTTGTAATGGGCGATTTGATAATCACAGCAATTTGAAACACGATAACTTTCAATTTTTTTTTTATTTAGATTTCTTATGAATTTGATATTTGTTTACAAAATAATATTGTCTAATTCCAAATGTACCGATGCCAATTTGATTTTCGTAAAATTCATCATCATGACAAGTACAGCATCCATTAATTTGGCTATTATAACCACTAAACATTTCAAGACAACAGCCAAAATTTATGCCGCTATCATTCAAAATAGCATATGCTGGATCTTTGACACGACTTAAAATAGAATTTTGGATTGCATCGTTTTTCAATGAAAATATAAAGCTATCCTGACAACTAACAAAATCATCTAAACCATAATCCCATTCAACTGGATTGTATCCACCAAAAATCCTTTCAATATTATCTTTGCCTTTCACATTTATAACCGTAACAGTATTTGCTTTCTTATTACATAAATTCCAAAATGATTCACGGTTAAATCCATCTCTACTTCCACGAAGAAGTAATTTAAATTCATACGGATTATTTTTTGTATTATATGTAATGGTATTTTTATCAATCCATGATGCAATTTCAGCTGCATGTTCTTCATTAATAACGGTTGAAAATGGTTCGGTTGATCTTGATGGTAAGTCTGATTTTAAAATAATACGAGGTGGTAGAATTGTTGAAGTAATTTCATGATCAGGTAATAAATTACTTTTACACAAATCTTTCCAAAGTTTTTTTTTCAAGAATTTGAAAATATGGAAATACATAATTTCCAACAACTTTGGCAGACATCTGAAAGTAACGGATATAGGGTAAACAGTTTTTTAGAGTAACCTTTAAAGCTGTAAAATTTTCATCAGACCAGTCTTCAGGATCAGATGGTAAATTAGGATTTTGTGCAATTCCCCATTTTATAATATAATTCCAAATTTTTATTTCTTCCATTTGTAAATCATCACGTTTAATAAGTGAAATTAATGCATTTTCATTAAGAGAATTAAAATCTTCAGAATCAAAAATAATGTTTGGATGTTTTGCTAAAATGTTGTTGCACCATTTTTGTAGTTCTTCTAGTTTACTATTTTCGAAGCATGTTTTATAAACATAAGAAAAATGAGTGCGTAACCAATGAGCTTTAGACTCGATTAAATAAGTTTCAAGTGATCCAACTAACTCTTCAAGAAGGAACTCATCAGCAACTAAAATAAGATCAAAAATAAATTGATTATCAAAGTTTTCCAAAGAAACAGAGCCTCCGTAGATATACCTTAACATTAAATTAATTTTATATATGTAAGCTATAGTAATTACAGGATTAAATATGAATTAAAAGATACTGTATTACATGATTCACTTAATAATTATTTCGAATTGTTGAATAGAAATATGCGATTCTAAATCAATTTTCATAATGCTATTGACATCTTTCAAACTATCTTTTAATTTGTTCTGAAAATAGAAAGACCTGCATTTCAAAATGGCTGAATGTGCCTTAAATTCTTTTATGCTCGTAGATTTTCCTACTTTAATGATAACATTAAAGTCAATCTCTTTTTCAAGGAGTTCAATATAATTATTTGAAAGTTTTTCAAAGTGTTTAATTGTCATTTTTCTGATAAACTCGGCTGAGTTTTCTGATACAGTACTGCAGTACAATGTACAGTATGTAAAGTACAGAGATTTGTATAACCTGTCCCAGGTTTTTTATTTGCCATTTGTTGATTGTGATACGTTGTTAACCCTAGGGATTGGAACCGTTTAACGTTTAAAAATTGCTCTATAGTTCCGGGCAGAATTATTTTAATGCCGGCTAAATTAAACGGTTAAACGGTTAAATGATTAAACGATTAAGAAATTTTAGGCGGTTCCAATCCCGCGAATTACCTCTCGGAAATCGAGGCTAACGGTGCAACTATCGACAGGGAGTCACGTGAGCACAGAGACACAAACTGTGCAGTGGTGTATCGTAGTTGTTAGTACTGTATTTATACAAGCGAGAGGGTTTACATTTATAGTGATTTGGCAATTCGAAAGAGCGTGTAATATATTTTATAAAATCTATTATAGTGTCCTTTATTTAATATATTAAGATATCATGGCCAACATGCCTAAAAGTGGAGCGAATATCGCCCATATATATAAGAAACTATCTACTAATAAACACATGTGGCCTTTGTGTCTTAAGTGTCCGATCTATCACCTATGCTACTTCTACCACTTACAACTACAACATGTGGCATCTTGTATGTACAGCTAACGCAGCAGTCCCGTGATATTGCATACGGCATGGTTACTGCATGGGTTCGGTATGCAAGGGTAACAACGTAGTAGTCGATCTCAAAAAAAGCAACATTAATTAGTCGATATCATAATCAATTAAAGTTGACTAATTAATGTTCATTAGTTAGTTATTATAAAAAAAAATATAGGATAATATGGGCAATATCTGAAATCAACATCTTAATTATAGAGTCGGCTAGTTAATTTCGGTCGGTTAAATAATTAACCAGTTGCTATCTGCTATGTTTTTGCAAACTTAGATTAAATTTCTTAAAAAACAATGACATAACATGTTTCAATATTTAGGCCATTTTGAAATATATCTGTAAAATCTGAAAGCAGCTTTAAATATTAAAAACAAACAGAAAATTATCAAGATACCTTCGTTCACTGTTGCGAAGATTTAAACTAAAATTTTTATTATTACTTGATTTAACTCATGATCTAACATGCGGGCGGATATATTAGAATCGAAACAAGATGGCGGAGTTATTACTTTGAAATTGGTACTTAGGAAAAAAATTGCGATTTGATAATCACAATAGCTTTAATTTTTTTTTTATTTAGATTTCTTATGAATTTGAAATACTTCATATTCGTTTACAAAATAATATTGACTAGTGTTAGGTGAACCAATCAATACCAATTTGATTTTCGTAATAATCACCATTATGAGTACGGCATCCATTAATTTGGCCATTATTATTATCATAAAACATATTATTAAAAACATACAAAGAGAACAAGCACCAAAATTTATGCCGTAATAAGTACTATTATTTAAAATAGCATATGCTGGTTTTTTGACACGGCTTAAAATAGAATTTTGGATTGCATCGTTTTTCAATGAAAATATAAAGCTATCCTGACAACTAATATAACCGCGTTTACTAATATCCCATTTAATGGATTGTATCCACCAAAAATTCTTTCAATATTAACATTGACTTTTATAACCGTAACTGTATTTGCTTTCTTATTGCTTAAATTCCAAAATGATTCACGATTAAATCCATCTCTACTTCCACGAAGAAGTAATTTAAATTCGTACGGATTATTTTTTGTATTATATGTAACGATATTTTTATCAATCCATGATGCAATTTCAGCTGCATGTTCTTCATTAATAACGGTTGAAAATGGTTCGGTTGATCTTGATGGTAAGTCTGATTTAAAATAATACGAGGTGGTAGAATTGTTGAAGTAATTTCATGATCAGATGACAGAAGACTTTTATTCAAATCTTTCCAAAGTTTTTTTTTTCAAGAATTTGAGAATATGGAAAATATAATTTCCAACATCTTTGGCAGACATCTGAAAATAACGGATATAGGGTAAACAATTTTTTAGAGTAATCTTTAAAGCTGTAAAATTTCATCAGACCAGTCTTCAGGATCAGATGGTAAATTAGGATTTTGTGCAATTCCCCACTTTATAATATAATTCCAAATTTTTATTTCTTCCATTTGTAAATCATCACGTTTAATAAGTGAAATTAATGCATTTTCATTAAGAGAATTAAAATCTTCAGAATCAAAAATAATGTTTGGATGTTTTGCTAAAATGTTGTTGCACCATTTTTGTAGTTCTTCTAGTTTACTATTTTCGAAGCATGTTTTATAAACATAAGAAAAATGAGTGCGTAACCAATGAGCTTTAGACTCGATTAAATAAGTTTCAAGTGATCCAACTAACTCTTCAAGAAGGAACTCATCAGCAACTAAAATAAGATCAAAAATAAATTGATTATCAAAGTTTTCTAAAGAAACAGAGCCTCCGTAAATATATTTTAATATTAAATTAAATTTATATATGTAAGTTATAGTAATTACAGGATTAAATACAGTATGAATTAAAGGTATTACATCACTCACTTAATAATGATTTCGAATTGTTGAATAGTAATATGCGATTCTAAATCAATTTTCATAATGCTATTGACATCTTTCAAATTATCTTTTAATTTGTTCTGAAAATAAAAAGACCTGCATTTCAAAATGGCTGAATGTGCCTTAAATTCTTTTATGTTTGTAGATTTTCCTACTTTAATGATAACATTAAAGTCAATCTCTTTTTCAAGAAGTTCAATATAATTATTTGAAAGTTTTTCAAAGTGTTTAATTGTCATTTTGATGATAAACTCGGTAGAGTTTTCTGATACGGTGTGCGTACAATGTACAGTATGTACTGTACACGGAGATTTGTATAACCTGTCCCAGGTTTTTTATTTGCTTGTGATACGTAGTAGTCGATAAAAATCAACCTAAGGCCACGCAAATTAAATTATTTGGTTCTCATAACATGGGACAAGCAAATGGACCCGGCCAGGCCGGCAAAAAATGTTATATTTAAAAATTTTTTTACTGCTATTTTCATAATTCCTGGAACACCTGATAAAATTGTCCGAATGATGTTTCGGCCGAATTCGATAAGTTATTGATTCGGTATAATAAAATAATTAATAAAAGCTATTTTTGTATCATAATGATCATTTACGATTGTCATACAATAATGTCTTGTACGAAAATTTATGGAAAAAACTGTTCATGTAAACCAATAAACCATAACAAGAAATGTAAAGGAATCGAATATAAATTAGACTTTTATAGCAAATATATTACTCGAACAGGTGCCGCTATTAAAAAAGTTAAACATTATCATAAATTGAGATATCCCAAATTCTTTAAAAATAAATTTTTCGTCTTCGACAAGATCGAAAAATAATTATAAATAAATAAATGCCTTCGTTTGAACGAAAATGGATCTTGCCCAAAGAATTGGAATCGAAATTTAGTTAATTTTTTAAAACCGAATTTTTTGTCTTCGACAAGAAACGAAAAATGATTAAGAATGAATAAATGCCTTCATTTGAACGAATATGGATCTGTCAAAGTATAGGAATTGAAGTTTTATACAATTTTTTAAAACTAAATTTTCGTCTTCGACAAAAAACGAAAAATAATTAGAAATGAATGAAGACTCCGTTAGAACGAAAATGAATCTTGCCAAAGAATAGGAATTGAAATTTAATTCAATTTTTTAAAAACGAATTTTTCATCTTCGACATGAAACGAAAAATAATTAGAAGTGAATAAAGGCTTCGTTTGAACGAAATGGATATAGGAATTGAATTTAATTCAATTTTTTAAAAACGAATTTTTCGTCTTCGACAAGAAACGAAAAATAATTAGAAATGAATAAAGGCTTCGTTTGAACGAAAATGGATATTGCCAAAGAATAGGAATTGAAATTTAATTCAATTTGTTAAAAACAAATTTTCGTCGAAAAATAATTAGAAATAAATAAAGGCTTCGTTTGAGCTCCAAAGTATAGGAATTGAAATTTTATGACTTACGATATTTAGTCTTATTGTAATATATATTAGTCACCTGATCTTATTAAATTGCGTATCTAATTCTTATTCCCTGAAATCATAAACTTAATCGAATCGGCCGAAACATCATTCGGTCAATTTTTATCAGGTGTTCCAGGAATTATGAAAATAGCTGTAATATAAAAATTTTTATAAATATTTTTTTCAAAAAAAAATTTATTATAACAAAAATTTTTAACTTTTCAAAAAAAGTGACCCGGCCGGGTTATGAGAACCAATTTTATTAGTTTGCGTGGCCTAATCAGTCGTTATCATATAATCAATTTAATTAAAGTCGACTAATTAACGTTCATTAGTTATTATAAAAATATATATATATAATATGGGTAATATCTGAAATCAATCTTAATTATAGAGTCGGTTAGTTGATTTCGGTCGGTTAAATAATTATCCAGTCACTATGTTTTTTTCAAACTTAGATTAAATTTTATTAACAATGACATAACATGTTACAATATTTAGACCATTTTGAAATATATTTGTAAAATCTGAAAGTAGCTTTAAATATTAAAAACAAACAAAACATTATCAAGATATATACCTTCGTTCACTGTTGCGAAGATTTAAACTAAGATTTTTATGTTATTAACTACATGCGAGCGGATATATTAGAGAATCGAAACAAGATGGGTACTTAGAAAACATTGCAAGTTTGAAAGGATGTTGGGGATTTCTTTGTGATAAGCGATTTGATAATCACAGAAATTTGAAACACGATAGCTTTCAATTTTTTTTTTATTTAGATTTCTTATGAATTTGAAATACTTCATATTCGTTTACAAAATAATAATGAATGGTTTTAGATGAACCAACATCAATTGGATTTTCGTAATGTTTATCATCATGAAAAGTACTGCACCCATTAATTTGGCTATTACAATCATCAACAAACAAATCAAGAGAACAATCACCAAAATGTATGCCGTAATAAGTACTATCATTATAAATAGCCTCTGTTGGACTTTTGACACGACTTAAAATAGAATTTTGGATTGTATCGTTTTTTAATGAAAAAATAAAGCTATCCTGACAACTAACATAACCGCATTTACTATTATTCCATTCAACTGGATTGTATCCACCAAAAATTCTTTCAATATTATCATTGTCTTTCACATTTATAACCGTAACAGTATTCGCTTTCATATTGCATAAATTCCAAAAGGATTCACGGTTAAATCCATCTCTACTTCCACGAAGAAGTAATTTAAATTCGTACGGATTATTTCTTGTATTATATGTAACGGTATTTTTATCAATCCATGATGCAATTTCAGCTGCATGTTCTTCATTAATAACGGTTGAAAATGGTTCGGTTGATCTTGATGGTAAGTCTGATTTTAAAATAATACGAGGTGGTAGAATTGTTGAAGTAATTTCATGATCAGGTAATAAATGACTTTTATTCAAATCTTTCCAAAGTTTTTTTTCAAGAATTTGAGAATATGGAAATACATAATTTCCAACATCTTTGGCAGACATCTGAAAGTAACGGATATAGGGTAAACAATTTTTTAGAGTAACCTTTAAAGCTGTAAAATTTTCATCAGACCAGTCTTCAGGATCAGATGGTAAATTAGGATTTTGTGCAATTCCCCACTTTATAATATAATTCCAAATTTTTATTTCTTCCATTTGTAAATCATCACGTTTAATAAGTGAAATTAATGCATTTTCATTAAGAGAATTAAAATCTTCAGAATCAAAAATAATGTTTGGATGTTTTGCTAAAATGCTGTTGCACCATTTTTGTAGTCCTTCTAGCTTATTATTTTGGAAGCATGTTTTATAAACATAAGAAAAATGAGTTCGTAACCAGTGAGCTTTAGACTCGATTAAATAAGTTTCAATAGATCCAATTAACTCTTCAAGAAGGAACTCATCAGCAACTAAAATAAGATCAAAAATAAATTGATTATCAAAGTTTTCCAAAGAAACAGAGCCTCCGTAGATATACCTTAACATTAAATTAATTTATATATGTAAGTTATAGTAATTACAGGATTAAATATGAATTAAAGCTACTGTATTACATGACTCATTTAATAATTATTTCGAATTGTTGAATAGTAATATGCGATTCTAAATCAATTTTCATAATTCTATTGACATCTTTCAAACTATCTTTTAATTTGTTCTGAAAATAAAAAGACCTGCATTTCAAAATGGCTGAATGTGCCTTAAATTCTTTTATGCTCGTAGATTTTCCTACTTTAATGATAACATTAAAGTCAATCTCTTTTTCAAGGAGTTCAATATAATTATTTGAAAGTTTTTCAAAGTGTTTAATTGTCATTTTTCTGATAAACTCGGTAGAGTTTTCTGATACAGTACTGCAGTACAATGTACAGTATGTAAAGTACAGAGATTTGTATAACCTGTCCCAGGTTTTTTATTTGCCATTTGTTGATTGTGATACGTTGTTAACCCTAGGGATTGGAACCGTTTAACGTTTAAAAATTGCTCTATAGTTCCGGGCAGAATTATTTTAATGCCGGCTAAATTAAACGGTTAAACGGTTAAATGATTAAACGATTAAGAAATTTTAGGCGGTTCCAATCCCGCGAATTACCTCTCGGAAATCGAGGCTAACGGTGCAACTATCGACAGGGAGTCACGTGAGCACAGAGACACAAACTGTGCAGTGGTGTATCGTAGTTGTTAGTACTGTATTTATACAAGCGAGAGGGTTTACATTTATAGTGATTTGGCAATTCGAAAGAGCGTGTAATATATTTTATAAAATCTATTATAGTGTCCTTTATTTAATATATTAAGATATCATGGCCAACATGCCTAAAAGTGGAGCGAATATCGCCCATATATATAAGAAACTATCTACTAATAAACACATGTGGCCTTTGTGTCTTAAGTGTCCGATCTATCACCTATGCTACTTCTACCACTTACAACTACAACATGTGGCATCTTGTATGTACAGCTAACGCAGCAGTCCCGTGATATTGCATACGGCATGGTTACTGCATGGGTTCGGTATGCAAGGGTAACAACGTAGTAGTCGATCTCAAAAAAAGCAACATTAATTAGTCGATATCATAATCAATTAAAGTTGACTAATTAATGTTCATTAGTTAGTTATTATAAAAAAAAATATAGGATAATATGGGCAATATCTGAAATCAACATCTTAATTATAGAGTCGGCTAGTTAATTTCGGTCGGTTAAATAATTAACCAGTTGCTATCTGCTATGTTTTTGCAAACTTAGATTAAATTTCTTAAAAAACAATGACATAACATGTTTCAATATTTAGGCCATTTTGAAATATATCTGTAAAATCTGAAAGCAGCTTTAAATATTAAAAACAAACAGAAAATTATCAAGATACCTTCGTTCACTGTTGCGAAGATTTAAACTAAAATTTTTATTATTACTTGATTTAACTCATGATCTAACATGCGGGCGGATATATTAGAATCGAAACAAGATGGCGGAGTTATTACTTTGAAATTGGTACTTAGGAAAAAAATTGCGATTTGATAATCACAATAGCTTTAATTTTTTTTTTATTTAGATTTCTTATGAATTTGAAATACTTCATATTCGTTTACAAAATAATATTGACTAGTGTTAGGTGAACCAATCAATACCAATTTGATTTTCGTAATAATCACCATTATGAGTACGGCATCCATTAATTTGGCCATTATTATTATCATAAAACATATTATTAAAAACATACAAAGAGAACAAGCACCAAAATTTATGCCGTAATAAGTACTATTATTTAAAATAGCATATGCTGGTTTTTTGACACGGCTTAAAATAGAATTTTGGATTGCATCGTTTTTCAATGAAAATATAAAGCTATCCTGACAACTAATATAACCGCGTTTACTAATATCCCATTTAATGGATTGTATCCACCAAAAATTCTTTCAATATTAACATTGACTTTTATAACCGTAACTGTATTTGCTTTCTTATTGCTTAAATTCCAAAATGATTCACGATTAAATCCATCTCTACTTCCACGAAGAAGTAATTTAAATTCGTACGGATTATTTTTTGTATTATATGTAACGATATTTTTATCAATCCATGATGCAATTTCAGCTGCATGTTCTTCATTAATAACGGTTGAAAATGGTTCGGTTGATCTTGATGGTAAGTCTGATTTAAAATAATACGAGGTGGTAGAATTGTTGAAGTAATTTCATGATCAGATGACAGAAGACTTTTATTCAAATCTTTCCAAAGTTTTTTTTTTCAAGAATTTGAGAATATGGAAAATATAATTTCCAACATCTTTGGCAGACATTTGAAAATAACGGATATAGGGTAAACAATTTTTTAGAGTAATCTTTAAAGCTGTAAAATTTCATCAGACCAGTCTTCAGGATCAGATGGTAAATTAGGATTTTGTGCAATTCCCCACTTTATAATATAATTCCAAATTTTTATTTCTTCCATTTGTAAATCATCACGTTTAATAAATGAAATTAATGCATTTTCTTTAAGAGAATTAAAATCTTCAGAATCAAAAATAATGTTTGGATGTTTTGCTAAAATGCTGTTGCACCATTTTTGTAGTCCTTCTAGCTTATTATTTTGGAAGCATGTTTTATAAACATAAGAAAAATGAGTTCGTAACCAGTGAGCTTTGGACTCGATTAAATAAGTTTCAATAGATCCAATTAACTCTTCAAGAAGGAACTCATCAGCAACTAAAATAAGATCAAAAATAAATTGATTATCAAAGTTTTCCAAAGAAACAGAGCCTCCGTAGATATACCTTAACATTAAATTAATTTATATATGTAAGTTATAGTAATTACAGGATTAAATATGAATTAAAGCTACTGTATTACATGACTCATTTAATAATTATTTCGAATTGTTGAATAGTAATATGCGATTCTAAATCAATTTTCATAATTCTATTGACATCTTTCAAACTATCTTTTAATTTGTTCTGAAAATAAAAAGACCTGCATTTCAAAATGGCTGAATGTGCCTTAAATTCTTTTATGCTCGTAGATTTTCCTACTTTAATGATAGCATTAAAGTAATCTCTTTTTCAAGGAGTTCAATATAATTATTTGAAAGTTTTGCAAAGTGTTTAATTGTAATTTTTCTGATAAACTCGGCTGAGTTTTTTGATTCAGTACTGCAGTACACAATGTACAGTATGTACTATACACGGAGATCTGTCCTAGGTTTTTTGCCATTTGTTGATTGTGATACGAGTAGTCGATCTAGAGATTGTACCCATTGGGAAAACCTCTACCCGGTTACTATTAAATTACCCGGATATCCGGTTAAATTACTATTTCACACAATTGCAAGTTCTACCCAGGTACAATCACTAAGTCGATATCAAAAAATCAACATTAATTAGTCGATATCATAATCAATTAAAGTCGACTAATTAATGTTCATTAGTTAGTTATTATAAAAAAAAATATAAGACCCTGGATCGGATAGTGCAGTGGTTAGCGCTCCGGGGTCACACTCGCAAGGTCACCAGTTCGAGTCTAGTGGATGACAAAAACTGTGTTGGGACCACGAGTGTCAAGGATCTGTGATGAGGAACCGCACTTTTTCCCATTTCCGTATGAGGTACTACAGCGATAACAGAGTTGCGTGACATAGCCACATAGGTCATGCGGCATCCAGAAAAGGGGGATGTCTAAAGCGGAGTAGATTCTTATCCCTTAAACTGTATTCCAGGCAAATTTGCCTGGAATTTTTAGAAATATTTACAATTTTTTAAATAAAATAAAATTTTATTAAGAATATAGGGTATACTTATTTATAGAATATTTTCTTTAAAATATATTTTATAAACTTTATTATGAAAATTTTTTAAAGTTATTAATAACCTTTAAAGTAATAAAAGTTTAAAGTTTTTATTTTAAAATTTTTACTATAAAATTTTCTTTAGATTTTCTTAAATTTTATATGTTCCCGTCTATAAAAAAATTTTTACTTCTAATACAAGTCTTAATTTTTACAAGTAAATCACAAATATTGCAATAATAAAAGTTGTAATCCTTTTTATAAACTACAATATTGTATTAGAACAGAGAGCTAGAGCTAATATTTATAGAGTTTGCTAAGAATAAGTAAATAATTTTTTTGCTAATAAATTTTTTTAAAATTTATCTATTTTTAGCTTATAAGCAATTTAAACATTTTTTTCTTATAATATAAAATTAAATACTACTATAATATAATCTTTATTTTTAAATATTATCAAAAAAAATTTTAATTAAATATTTTAAATTTTAAAAAAAGTAGATCATAAGTATATTTATAGCAATTTTCTAGGCGAATTTGCCTGGAATTGCTTACAGTTTAAGGGATAATATATTTTATCGAATTAACTTTAGGGTTAGGATCATCTTAAGTTAGGGTTAGAGAGATTCTTAGATTATAATATACAAGCAAAATTGTCTTCCTGACATTTTTAATTAAAACACCAAGGTAGGTTTTGACTGCCATTTTTTGTATTTTTCAAGGTTTTTGCTTCACTTTTTTGTTTGCTTCGCCAAAGATCATCAAAATTCGATAATTTGATTGGCCAATTCTCACGTGATTCTACTCCGCTTTAGACGACCCCCAGAAAAGGAAAAAATCTGACAAGAAACGTCGTAAACATAAGGACCATCCACTATAAAAGGAAAAAGTAGGAATGAGAATAAGGGGCACCTGACGAAACTACACTGACCAAAATGGAAAGTAGTTCCCAGGGCAGACGAAAAATGGCCGACCTATAAAGTGACCTGGCAGAATATGTAGTTCCTTAAAGCTGCCTACGATCCGAAGAGGTACGGGCACCAGCATGGTGGACCTGTGTTACAACATTATTTTTTTTTACATTTTTTACTATATTTTTATTTTTGATAGTACGTATTGTAGTATTATTTTACCATTTTCTTATTCAAGTATAGTATGGGAGCAATCGTCGTAGTACATTGAAGTCTTCGACTCTCTGGGGGAGTTATAAACTCCTGGAAAGAGGGAAAGACTCCCAGAAAGAGGGAAAGACTCCTGGGAAGAGGGAAAAACTCTCAGAGGGAGTTTAAGGCTTCAAATAAAATTAACAATTATATAAAGGGAGGGTTTCAGCCGCGAATAAAAGACATTAGTTTGCATTTATTTATAGACTCAGTCGTATTTCGTTAAGTTTCATATATTTCGATATACAAGAAATTTGCTTGAGAAACTTCAATAAAGAGAAACTTTAACTCATAAGGTCTAAAGTTCATACATATATAAAATAAACCTAATAAATTTATGTTTATACCCGCTTAAATAATAAAATAATAATTACGGGACAGATAAATTCACATTGATCAGCATATTAAATTTGGTTACACAACCTGCCTAAACTTGTCTACGATCGGAGCTAAAAACGGACTGGAATCCCAAGCTCTCCACTCGGTCGTAACATTTGGTGCCAGTTGTGTGGAGAACAATCTACCTGAACTTATATTTGAAATTTGAATGCTGATATTTAATCTTAAAACATACGTATTCAGTCAAGAAGGAATTGAAATTGAAATAATCTGTTTGTCATGGACCGCTTTTTGGATGTTGATAATAATAATGAGCCTAATGGTTCGGAAGGTCGAGAAAATGACTTCCAACAACAGATCCGGTAGCTGGTACAATTAATGGCAAATACCATACCTCAAGCAATTCAAAATAATCAAATTCGAGAAATGAATACAGTAAGTATTCCTACTTTTGCGGGGGCAACCAAGACCCAGTAGAATGGATGAAAACGGTAAACCGAGCTTTTGAAGCTAATAACATGCAAGGGGATCGATGTATAGCAGTTATCAGAGCATATCTTATGGGTATGGCCGCTACATGGTAGGAAAATAGACGTAACTCTAGACCTCATATTAATCGTTGGAAAGACAATTTCCACCCAGATACCAGCTTTGTGCATCAATTCCGTCAAAACTTCTGTACCCAGATGCTCATGAGTCAGTGGAGTACTGAATTACTTACTCATCGACAAAGGGTTGGTGAAACTATTGATCAATATGCCGCTAACATGGCAGCGTTATTTAGAAGAGTGACATTGGGAGGAAACCAATATCACGAATCTATGAAAGCCCAAATTTTTGTGCAAGGGTTACGCCCTGATTTGGCATTAGCGGTAGTGTTCCAAATCGTTAGTTGAAAAATCGAATAGTTGTCAACTTTTCAACTAACTGATTAAAAAAATTTTTAATCAACTAACTGGTTTATTATCAACTAGTTCAATTACAATTAATCGTTAGTTGTCAACTAGTTGCCAACCAATTGATTGCCTATATTAATCAACTAAACAACTAGTGCTATAAATCTATAAATGTAATTGCAATTACTGTATTAGTACTGTATATAACAGGTAAATTGGCGAAGCTATCGTCATGCCGACATTTAAAACCTTGAAGGCGGCAAAAAAATTATGGCGATACGGCACATTTGCTATATAAGTAGAAGTGCCATATGCTGTATAAATGCTGTAAGTAGTATAAATCCTATATGCCGTATAAATGCCATAAGTAGTACCATATACTGTATAAATAACATTCACATGATTTGTTGGAAGGCTAAAATCTTTGCTATCATACACAGAAAATGTCTCCCTATTATTTACTGTTCTATGATAACTGCAATGGCCAACTAAGAAAAAACATAGCTATAAGTTCTGAAGTGTATTCTAATAGTAGTTTTAATATGGATCCGTAATAGCAAAAACCTTGAAACGAACTTCGTTCAAAATCCAAGTATAAGTCAACTGGTTTGTTAGCGATTATTGATCATTCACATATCAATATACCAGTACCACCTATCCTGCTGCTTTAAATAAAATGCTACTTAATTTCATTTTTATTTATTATTTGTTTAACTGTTGCAAATCTCAAAAAAAGGTCATATAAGAATATATTACAAATGTGTTCAAGTGATAACTACAATACACTATATAACAAGACCTAAAACTCCAAATTGGTGGAGGCATGAAAGATTTGTCTGAACCTTTTAGTGTTTTGGTTTATGGTGATACTGACGAATTGAGATAAGTAGTCTTTTCACATATCCTTCAATTCCTAAGTATTCTTATTCACTAATGCTAATTGCTGGGCATTCTTTCTTTTATCAGGTATACTGCTTATCAGTGGTGTCATGGTGAAACAAGTATGCGATATACTTGGTGAGGGGTATTGATTTGGACGTCTACAAGCATAAGAAAAGAAATGTGTTAGGGTGTAGAATGATAAAAAAAAAACATATATATGGAATACTTAGCTTTTACAAAGAGAAAGCGATCAATTGTATCCTGTGACCACGATCGGGTCAGCGAAAATTAATTAATTACATAAGGGTCAAGCAAATTTAAGAGTCAAAAGGAGTCAATAATTGTATGATTAATTTATAATGTAATGGTATGGAGTCAAAACATAGCAAAGCGAAATTGATAAAGATCAGTAGTTCTTTGAATAAATAATCGATTGAACCTAAATAAAAGAATACTTACTCCTTTAATAGTGTATTCTACACCTTTTACTAGTAAAACTATTAATACCAGTACCTAATTTAACCACACAGTGGTCACATGAATTGGTGGTCCCGCAGAACCACCAAGCAGGGACACATAAAATTTTCGAATAATTTTTCGAAAAAAATACCTAAGAATTATTTGACAAGATCAACATTAAAAAAAATTTTTTTATGTTGGCTTCGAAATTTATCAAAATTTTTCGAAATTTTGAATAAACCAATCGAAATTTATCAAAATATTTGCATAAATCGATCAAAATTTTTGCTTTAAATTGAAAGAATTTTTACGTGTCCCTGCTACCAAGTCTACAATCCGTTTTTTACTTTCTCTATAATGGGACATGTTCAATAGTATGGTATTTTATAAGAAGTTCATTTCTTATGTTTTTAATACCATATAGCTGTAGAAATTTCAGCAATAATTTTTGTCCCGGGAAAATAATGTACTTTTAAAAAATATAATTTATAATAAAATTTTAGATGTAACAAATCGGGTGACTGATACTAATTATGCTATTACGAAACTTATGGCTTACTACATGCGGCATAACGGCAGCTTGGCCTAAAGGTAGCACAGCCTTTACGTCTAAGAAATGTCAGCTTACATAGAATTGGCGGCGAATATAAGGTACCAAAATATTATGCATTCATATTTTGTGTTATACAACTTAGCAACTAACCAACTAACCAACTAACCAACTAACCAACTAACCAACTAATCAATTAAATTGGTCATGTGATATACATAACCAGTTAGTTGCAACTATAGTTGGCAACTAACCAATTGATAAAATTTTAATCAACTCAGAACACTAATTAGCGGTAGGGTTGTTTATGCCTGGAACTCTACACGAAGCAATAGAAAGAGCTCGAGTAAGTAAACTAGCTCTCTCAAGAAACATTACAGCACAAAACCTATTACCTTTTATGAGTCCATTAGTCTCTTACTTCCAACAACCAGTTAACGGAATGAATCAGCCAATTTTGACCAATTCGATTGAAGATCCCGTGAAAAAGTTAACTTTGTTGATGGAAGAATTAGTAGTGTCAGTAAAAAACAATAATAGTAAAAACAGGGAAACTTATAATGAAAATAGGGGTAGTTTCCGTGGAAATCGTTCTATGGTTACGTGCTTTGCCTGTTGACGGTTTGGACTTGTTTCTTGGGAATGTCCTGATAGAAATCAAGATTCTGGTCAGCGATTAAACAATAATGAAAGTCAAAGACCAGAAGAAAGAAATATGAATAATGATAAAAGTAGGCCAACTGTAGACGTACCCCGTGCTCAAGCTATGCTTGCCCAATTATTAAGTAAGGAGGAGCCTTTAAACTAGGGAATGCACCTCCAGAGGGTGAGAGTGCGTTTATTTCTAAAAATCCCTCGGATGAACCTACAATAGAGATCTATGCCGCTAAACTAAGGAAGGGAAATGACGGTGAGGCAACCGAAGTGAAAACACCAGAACTAAGTAAGGAAGAATCTGAAGATCCTATCCATAAAGAAAAGAAAGTGATTGCAAAAAAGAGAAAAACTAAGCCCGTCAAACCGTTAATAACCTCGAATATTCAGCCTTACTCTGTAATGACTGACCTACAAAATAAAAAAGCAGATATCATTTATGCTCAATTAGTCCAAATAGCCCCTAATATAAGAAAAGAAATTACTAAAATAACACGAGCTAGTAGAATAACTATGTCCAAAGTTGCTGATTTCTGTATTAAACAAGATAAAAATTTAAAAACTACTTCGATGTACTGCGAAGCGCAGGTGAAGAATCATCCAATCCTCCTAATAATTGATAGCGGATCCTCTGGGTGTGTTGTTTTTGCGAATTTCTTAAAAGAAGTTGGAATTTCGATCACCCGTCTTTCGACCGTATTGATGATTGGGGTGCATGGGGAACAAAAGCGTCCCTTAGGTGAAGTTGATGAATTTCCTGTAACAGTTGGAGGAAAAACCATTACTTCCCGTGCTGTCGTATCTGACACTGGAAATTATGCCGTAATCGTCAGTAACGATTGGTTAAAAAAGGCAAGAGCAAGGTTAGACTGGGAAGAGTGTGAGTTGATGATTAGAGACGAGGAGAAAAAAATAAAAATAGCTACCGAATATTGTAAACCGGCAAACATTTATGACTGAATCCAAAAGAAGAATAAACCGAGGTACAAGGAAGAAGAAACAGAAGAGGAGTCTACATCAGATGAAGAGAAGGATCGGAGAGTGGGGAAGAGGAAGAATATGAGGACGAAAGTTTAATAAATGAGACTTACTTTTATATGAAGCTTCAGGAAGCTAATGATGAACTTATGATTTGCAGAATATGCTCGAAGGTAGGACATGACGAAGATCTATGCGTTTTTGGGAAAAACTGAAAAATAGAAACCGTAAATTACACCGAAGAAAAGGGAAGGGTTTTTAATTTAGGCCCACTAATAATGGAACAAGAAGAGAAAATGGAAAATTTATTGAAAGAATACAAAGACGTTTTTAAGAAGGAAACAGGTCGATTAGGAAGAACTGCGATAATTCAACATGAAATAATTATAGAAGACAGTTTATCTATTAAACAGAGATTTTACTCTACGTCGAAGCCTGAACATGAATTTATCGGGGCTAAAATTCGCCGAATGGAGGAGGCCGGAATAGTTCAATCGTCAAGTAGTCCGTGGGCCTCCCCAATAGTGTTGGTCAAAAAGAAAAATAGATCGATAAGGTTTTGTGTAGATTTCAGGAAGTTAAATAGGGTGACAAAAAAGGATAGTTACACCCTTTCCAGGATAAATGAATTATTAGGAGCCTTAAAAGGCTCTGCGTGGTATACTACGCTTGACCTTGCAAGCAGGTTCTGGCAAATCGAGATGCACCCACGAGACCGTGAAAAAACGGCCTTTACGTCTAGATTTGGCCTATATGAATTTAATGTGATTCCCTTTGGGCTCACGAATGCGCCAGCTTCATTTCAAAGATTGATGGACCGAGTCTTGCAAGATGTTCTGTGGAAATTCGCTTTGGTCTACATAGACGACATAACTATCTTCTCTCCAACATTCAAAAATCACGTGAGTCACGTGAAAGAGGTCCTACAAAAAATTCAAGCTGCAAATTTAAAATTAAATAAGGCGAAATGTTACTTTGGACAAGAAAAAGTTACCTTTTTGGGGCATGAAATTAACAAGCAAGATATAGCTCCTGGAGAATTAAAGGTAAAAGCCGTTAGGGATTTTCTACAGCCAAAAAATCTCAGATCTCTTCGTGGATTTCTTGGTCTCTCTGGGTTCTATCAAAGATTTATGAAGGATTTTGCCAAAGTTGCCGCGCCTTTATATAAATTATTAAAAAACAAAGAACCATATAAATGGGGCTCAGATCAGCAAAAAGCTTTCGATACTTTAAAAAAGAATTTGATTATTGGCTCATCCCGATGATGAAAAGAAATATATCCTATACACGGATGCATCACACCTGGCCTTAGAAGCAATCCTAACCCAAGCTGATGACAAGAAGAAAGAACAAGTAATCGAATATGCAAGTAGGGCCACTAGACCTGCTGAGAAAAATTATACAATTACGGAATTGGAATGTACTGTGGTGGGGTGGGCCGTAAAAAAATTTCACTTGTATGTACATGGACCCAAATTTACCATTATTACGGACCATTCGGCCCTAGTATATTTACATAATATGGAAAACCCCACTGGACGAATGGCCAGGTTAATTATGATGCTTCAGGGTTATAACTTTGAAATAAAACACCGTGCTGATAGACAACTTCCCCACGTAGACGCTTTATCTAGAATCGAATATAAAAATTAGTATTATTATAAAAAACAATAACAAACAACAAGAAAAAGAAAGAAAAGAAATATTTATATTAAATCTGAAGTACAGAATCCAGCCCAGGTTCCGGTTTCCTGGCTATATATATATATATTCAAAAAAAAAACTTTAAAAATGGAAGAAGACAATTATGATATGTTAGTAAAATATCTTACCGACCTGTGCGTACCGCCTGAATATGATGGGGTCCAAACTCGAAAATTGAAAGCGCAAGCCCGATATTTCCTAGTTCGAGAAGGAATATTGTATCGAAAAACAAAAAAGGAGACATCTGGTCCTTTACGAGTGGTGCAAAGAGGTGAAGTAATATTTTGGATGCTATCCATGAAAGCGCAATAGGCGGGCACATGGGCGAAAGGGCCACGATTAGTGCTCCTAGGTTCAGTTCGGGTCCGGTCCGGTTCGAGTTCGGTCCGGGATCGAACCGAACTCGAACTCTAGATTTTACCAATTTCAAACTTCGAACCGGACTCAAACTCAATTATAAGTTCGGTCCGGGTTCGGTCCGAAGTTTGCAAACTAGTTTGAGTCCGAATATGCTCCTATTGAACCGGACCGAATCAAACTTCAAACTTTCTAGTCCGAAGTTTGAAAAGGTCCGAAAGGTTTTTTTGTGGCTTAACCCCTGACAATTGACGAAACCTATGACGAATTGACGAAACCTATGACGAATTGACGAACCTATGATGAATTGACGAAACATATGACGAAACCTGATGAGTTATTTTCATACAAGATAGAGTTAATTACCGCGTTTATAAAAATTTAAAGTGTTTTAATAACCTGTAAAAGGGTCTAATATAGTATCACCAACAAAAGAATATAACCTAATTAACATTTTAGGCAATTCCATAGGAAAGTCGCGGTCAATAACGATAAGAGCTAAAAAACGATATTTTCACAGAACAGGCGATAATGCATAATTCATAGCAGCGATAGAGAATCAATATAGGTTGGATAACAATATATATATATTAATATATTCATTACATTCTCGTTATCCATCGTTATTTACGAATAACAAATCAAAAAAGGAAATTAAATTTTGTAAATAAACAAAGCGCGTAAAGATAGAAGTTTAGGGTTAAGGTGTTGTTGTTGGAGACTAGAGCTATAGATTGGTGCTCATTATATGTAACATTTCGTTCCCGTCATTTTTAATTAGTGCACCAAGGTCGATTTAAACATTGGTTTCAAGTATTTTCGCTTCTCTTCCTTCTTTCGCACATGTTCGGAATATATGTCGGATTTATCCGGAATCGACGAAAATAAACGCGTGCACAATTTTGACTATTCCGGATCAACCCGACATAAAATTTACACGTAACATGCGAAAGAAGAAAAAGAAAAAAGCCAATGAAACCTTATAATGAAATAACATTCTTTTGAAACAATTTAAGGTTTAGTGTATTCAAGATCATTATGCTAAGGGTTCCTGAATCGATTTATCAAGGTTTATCAATTGTTAAAGGTTTGTCAAGGTTTCGTCAATTCGTCATATGTTTCGTCAATTCGTCATAGATTTCGTCAATTTGTCATAGATTTCGTCAATTCGTCATAGGTTTCGTCAATCGTCGGGGGTTTCGTCAATCGTCGGGGGTTTCGTCAATCGTCAAGGTTTCGTCATGACGAAACCATGACGAAACCATTTCGTTATTGCAAAAAACATTTCGTCAGGCATCTTTAATATACTATTCGGACTCCGAACTAGTTTGCAAACTTCGGACCGAACCCGGACCGAACTCAAACTTGACTAAAAAGTTTGAAACAAAAAGTTTGAGTCCGGTTCGAAAATCGAACCAGACTCAAACTTGACAAAAGTTCGGTTCGGTCCAGTTTGGTAGGAGCCCTAGATCTAACCACCATTAGATACATCTCGACGAGCTCTACAACTTTCAATTAGTCGACATGACTCGTTAACTTAGTAAGAAAAATATTTTTTCTTGGGTGATCGTGGCATTTCGTCTATAAGTGATTTACATAGTAATTTGTGTTATGTTACACTATGATTATGCATCAGTTGACTGGCGGATCATCAATTAAACTAACATGTTTGGGCAAGCATAATTAATATTCATGTATTTCAAAACAGTGTTTGGTCAGGTTTCAAAGCACGAACTAACCAATTTAAGCAGGATCACATTCCTAATCATGAACTAGTAAGAATATCAGGTTAGGATAAATTCCATATTTTTGTTTTTTGTTTTATGATGATATAAAGCAGGTTTCACTTTCACATGATGATTATAGGAGATTTTATTTAATTCATAGCATGGGTTTCATCCTGTCGTATATTATTTATTTGTATAAGCCATTAAAACACTTTATAATCAGGCCCTTAAAGATAAAATTTGTAATACAAGTTCTTAAAACAGAATATAATCCGTATTGTTATCTCCTTTTTGATTAAAGCAATTTCTCACATCTGATTAGAGCTTCGATCCGTAATCTGATTAATTTGGATTGATCCGACATTCAAATTAGATACGGATATCCTTATCTGTCAATTTAAAGCGGATAGATCCGTAATATATCTCGGATTGAGGATAGGGATTATTCAGGTTATAATGCGTATTATTTTAACACGTGACGCACATATCATAATTCTGATTGGTTGATTAAAAATATCTAATATCAAATAACAGATATCATACATGTTCAGTAACTTATATACGCACGTATATTTTTTAACTTTAGAAAAAAGAAGTAAATCGAGAACAACCAAGCATGATAAGGCATGTTTCTTTTATTGGGATCGCTAGTTCTTTTTCCTTTTACTTTACTGACCTACTTGTGACTTAAATTGCATATTACAGTCTTGAATGCAAAGAACTTTCTTTATCCAGAAAATTCAGAAACTTATATATATAATTTAAAGTTAGTATCCTTAATTTTTTCTTATCTCCATGTAAAAATGAAAAGATGCTCCAAAGTATTATTTTTAGATAAAAAGCAAAGGGGGGGAGCAGGTGCCTGCTCTTTATTTATTCTTTATAAGGATTTGATCTTGTTTTAACGTATTATTTTTTATTTCAATATAAATCCTAACGATTTTTAATTTAGTGCTTAAAATAAGGGCTAGAACCTAGAACAGATTATTTTTTGTTATTCCAACCATTCTGATTATTCGTTCTCCAAGTCCTCTGTATCCCCTAATGTTGAAAGAATACTATTTTTTTATTTCTCACTCCCTTTGTCTCCTGACCTGGGTTATTATTTGCTTTGTAAACACTTGGGCTAATGCTAGTTAGTATTTCAAATTATTCATTTTTAATACAGTGATTTTTCACGCAAAGCTAACAAAGTTTTATTTTTAAAATAAGCACCAATCGAATAGTTTAATTATCTGATAGTTTTTTTTTATATTATCATTGTTATATATAATATATTATTTTAAGATTTTATTGCAAATAAAATTTTGAAAAAAACTTTAGGTTCGAATACCTAAATTGCCTAAACTGAGAAATAGAAATAATCAAAAAATAAAAAAAAATGCGCACTTGCTACCTGCTTTTATTTACGTTTCATTGTCCCATTCCGGTGAAAAAAACTGCATGGCATTTATATTCCTTTTTAAAAATAACATATGACCACTAAAGTCAGATCTAAACTTGTTCTTTTAGGGCTAATCAAATTTCCAGCATCTGAAAATAATCTTTCATTTGAAACTGATGTAGCTGGTATTGCAAGGTACTTTCGAGCCATTCTAGTAAGTTTTGGAAACTTAAGTAAATGAATTTTCTACTACTCTAAAGAGTCTTCAGTATTTAATGCTAATGGTAATGATAGGTAAGTTGATATTTCATCAAAAGCATGCAGGTCCGGCACCAATTTATTTTTTTTTCATTAGACGCTGTTGGAGATATTCTTTATGTGACCGTATTAAAGATTCCGTATTAGTCGAGGTTGGATGAATTAATACTTCGATAGTTGGTTCTTCTAATTCATTAAGTTCATTACGAAGCTTCTGAATAGCAAGTTGTTTTTCATCGTCATCTACAAAATCCAAACTTTTATAATGCAGATCGAGTAAAGCAGCTGTCAAACCAAGATCATTTGGATCATTCCAATAATAGATTAGTGCATTTTGTTTCACTTTTTCTAAAATACCTGTCGTGTTTGATGGATTTTTAATCAAAATTTTTTTTTTGTAATATTACTAATAATTTCATCATCGTCACAATCAATAGGCTGCATATTTTTAGCATCTGATTCAAATACGGTATCCTCATCTAAAAAAAGGTCATTACTTGGTGGTATTTCACATGCTAAATCAAAAATCATTTTTTTAATAGTCAGAATGACTTTACTCAACATAACATATGTGCTTCCGGAAAACTCTCGTGTTGCCTCTTCAAATGGCATTAGCAAATTGATAAGTTGATCTAATAGCTCCCATTCATCATCAGAGAGAAGTATCCTTTTTAATTTATTACCATCCTTTTTTATTTCACGATCAAGTGAAATAAACAAATCGGTTTGAAGTTGAATAATCGCATCTTTTAGAAAAAAGGCAATCCCAAGCATAATAAAGAGAATTCCAATGCGTGGATATATCTTGAATGCAGTGCAAAACATCTGTATAACCAAGTTTTTTTTGTACTGCTTCTAATTGTTCAACCTGCTTTTGATATTGAAAAAATTGAATTAGTCTTTTTGAGCGTGCTACTAGAATCTCTGCTAGTGCTAATCCTTTCCCAATTGCCAACTGAAGAGTATGAGCTGTACATGAAAGGCGCTTAATATTTTCACATCTATCTTTCTGATTTAGCAAGGGAAGAGTCGAAACCATGTTACGACCGTTGTCAGTGGTGATCGATGTAATATAACCTTCAAGGTTCCAAGATACAATACACTTGTGAAGTTCTTTAGCAATAACTCTACTTGTATGTGGTGAGGGAACATATTTATTTTCTAGCATTACATCCTTAATTTCGAAATTTGATGTAATCCAAGTCACTGTAATTCCCAAATATCCATGTTTAGCCTTGCTGAACCAGAGGTCTGTTGTAAGTGAAACGTTTTTGATACTTTGAATAAGGTTTTGTAAACCTTTCTGATTGTAATTGTAACTCTTCGCGATCATTGTTCTAATTTTTTTTTTCTCCTGGAATAACAAAAGCAGGGTCAAATTCAGTCATTTTTTCTTTATAGGGCTGGTTTGAACATAACATCCATTTGAGAAGTGTTTCTTCTTGTTTTTTTTTTTGAATACGTCGAGGATGAGGATGAACTTTCCATGCAAACTCGGTAATCTTGGAATCTCGTGGCTAAAAACATTAGTATTTTTTTTAAAAATAAAGAAGTTTTTAATTAATTCTAAGTTTATTTTTCAACTTTATTTATACCTTTTTTAAAATTTCTCCATCCTGTGAAACAATCCCATGGTTATCCCTAAGATGTGTAATAAGGTTTCCTGTCGAACTTCCTATACTCTTATATTCTGTACCACACTTTTGACCTCCTTCATTTATGATTTTACAAATTTGTACTTCTTCATCCTTTTCATTTACTTTTTTATCAAAATAATCCCATGAAAATGATGGTTGTTTGCGTTTGTATGGCCTCTTTTTTACAGGTTCTTTAGCTAAAAAAAAGATAAATGATTAGTTGTTTAAAATCTCCGGCTTATTACTAATTTTATTACCTTTATTTTTGCTGTCTGAAAGTTTAGAAAAATATGTCGTCTGAACACTAGGTGTAGTAGCTGCTGATGAAAAGGTTTTAGCTGAGGTTCTTGAATCTTCCGCAATTTCATAGTTATATTCATCAGGATAATATTAATCATCATCTATCATTTCATAATCATCCATACTTTTATGACTACTGTTGAGCTCACTTGGTATTTATAACTACGGCAAATATTTAGGATCTATCTATCGCAAAAGGTATTTTTTGAATGTATCTAAAAAAGTCCTTTGCTGACAGATAACCCCTTTTCAATTACATCATATTCAACAGTAAGTATAAAATAATGCCACTCGTAAGTTATTTGGAAATAAAGATTATTTTTCTAAACCTGATATTTTTAAATCTTGTAATCTAACCTGTTGTTGATCAATCGTGCCTTTAATCAACCAACTTTTATTATCAAAGAATCATCAGATATAAATAATCTGAATGGAATAATCAGCTTTTTAATTGTTAATTAAAAATATGAAAAAAACAAACAGGGCATTACTTGAAACATCCTAACTAAATATATCAAACCGGCTACATTATTAATATATTAGGGTTATATCGAATAATTATTAATTGCAGATCCGTATATCAAATATAGATTTTTATAGACGCATGATCTATAATTAAAAATAATATAGGCGTATATATTATTATAAGAGAAGCGATTTTATTGTTATAAATTATATAGTTTTTATACTCGTTATATATAGACCAAATCTCAACCGTGCTGCCCATATTTATAAACTTTTATTATTTTGCGATTTTAAAAAGTTTTATAAGAAGGAAAAGAAGATTTCATAATAATATGCTCGTTAATTTCTATATTTAGTTATATTCTAACTCCCAAATAATTTTTGACGTTTACTACTTTCATTAACTCTTACAATATGATCGTTGTTTCCTGACAGTGCTCTTTCCGACGCCTCTTTCTTGAAATTTGCACTATATCTTCCTATCCATCCTTTGATGGTTTTTACTGTCAGTATATCCTCAAAGTCAATTTCTCCATTTGCAGCCAATTCTTCTAGACCGGCACGCATATCTTCAGGTGAGTAACGGTCTTCAGCTCTCAAGTTTCCTGTTAAAAAAAAGCCTTGCAAATATTGTACTACTCTTTTTTTCATGCGCTTTCCCGCACCTTTATTACGCTTCATATTCTCTTTTAGAGCCCACCCCGCAACAAAGGGGAATTCTTGATCAACGCTATGGAACCAATTTTTTAGTATGTATGTGAAAATTAATACCGACAGAAAAGTTGGGATATAATCTTACCTCACGTCTTTCAGATGATTATATATAGTATATAAGTGGATGGGAGAAGAATGAGAGCGAATTAATACAGCTTTGTGATAGTTTTCATCATGTTTATTATTACCTGACGCTTCATCTGATTTATCACTACTAACTAAAATTCCATCAATTTTTAGAATTGGGTTAGTGTAAAACTATGTGTCATGAGTTCCCATATTTGGCCAAGTCAACACTATATACAGTCAGACCTCTCTAAATGCAATGCGATGGGACCATATGTAAAATTTAGACAAATGCGCATTTAGAGGGGTATTGCATTTAGGGAGGTAAAAATCTATAGCCGTAATATTAGTTGGGCCCAAGAGAAGACATGCATTTAGGGTGGATTTTCATAGGACGTGCACTTAGGGGAGTTGCATTTAGGGAGGTCTGACTGTATAACGAATCTTCATGATTGTCATGTAACAGTAACAATCGTGAAGGTTCTTTTTTTTTTTTAGCTGATTAATAGATGTTTCCCTGTTTGATAGTGCAATGGTAATGGGTTGTGTAAGACTGCTATTTTAAGTCACAGGTTCTTGGTAGCTTGGTCGGGCATATTTCTATTCAAGTGCCGCAAAGGAAAAACCTATAATTCATCTAATAAGAATTTCTCTTTGCAGCACTCATTTGACATCCTCATCCTAAGATTGGCTAGCCATATTTATTGTACTTTGTTGAGTCGACTAGTCAATTGTAGTCAATTAGATGTTCACATTACCTGATGTTCTCTTGTTATCCGTGCCTGTATAATAGAATAAAAATTTTATTTTATTTTATTTATCTTTTGTTTTATTTTATTTTATTTTATTTTTTGATATTCAACAATACTTTACTTGCTGTTATGGGAAACGGCATTATCCATGTAGTTTTTGGTTTAGATGGCTCAGAAAATGTAGGAGATGGTTTGTTATAAAATGTAGCAACCTGTTCAGGCCGGAATTCAGTCCACGCACCTACATGAGGAAGAGAACGAGCACGAACATATCCTGCGAATTGGCCTGTTACAGGCCAGGACCACTCAAACCATCTTGAAATACCAGGTATGGTCTTGAATTTTTTTTTGCTAATGCAGACTTCTGATTAATGACTAACCCTATTATATTAATTGGAAATGAAGATGTTAGAAGTATAAAGTTTGTATTTAAGTTTACTTGGAGGGTTCCGAATTTATTTCTATATTGTCTTGGTCCACTGATAATTCTGATGCTTCTGTTGTTTTACCGCGATTTGGTTCTATATGTGATACTGATGTTCCACTCAAATTTTGAAGTACTTTTTCAATGTCTGCTCCATCAGTAAGGTCACATCCGACTCTGATATATCTTTTGATTGCATGTGCAACCTCAAGTATCATTAACATCGAATTTATTAGTAGAACATAAATAAATCGAAATATAATATCAAATCCACTTACTGCTGCGTGGTGCGAGTCAACGGTGGTTTTTGCTTCTCCTGGCTCAAGGAAGATCCACCCACGTACTTCTATATTATACCAGCTATACCAATGACTAATAATCATCATTAGCTCCGAGTTATGATAGTGCCCTCCATTATCTGAAATTATTTTGATCCATTGTGGTTTGGGGTCCATTGTCATAAATACTGCTTCAAAACACGATGCCGTGAACCAAGCATCTTGTTTGGTATCGGAACTCCAATGATCGTAGGCCTGAGTATCCAAATTATTATTTTCATCTTTTTGAAACACTAAAGTTGTGTGGAGTGTCCATCCTCGCTTTCCAAAAAACTGACTTTTTGTTTCTCTTGCTGTTGCAGGCAAAATTCGCATTTTATAATCAACTACGATAATGGCCCCATGGTTATCTAACTCACGCAATGTCGAATTAAATTGAGCATTCAAATATGCTTTACGGGTTTGATGTGCCAAATAACATGTTAATTGCTCTTGACATTCTGTAAGTTTGGCATGGTAAGTAATATCAAGCTTATTCATAAGATTTTCAAATACATTGAATAATCTATCACACTCCTGACACCGTGAAAAATGCTGATATTTACATTCACCAAAAGCAAACAACAAACAATGATTGATGCAATTTGTATGATTAGTTGTACCATTTTCATTTACTACTAATTCGTTTTCATAATTGCGTTTTAGATGACGGCGCAATAATTCAATTTCATGAATCAAATGGTCCTACAAAAAGTTATATATATTGAAAGTCATAAAAAAATTTTTTTATATCACTAACAAAATCAAAAAAAATTTATCACATTGAATAGCCGATTGAAGAGAGAATACAATGGTGGTTGAAATATACTATTCAATATGTTAGATTTTTTTAATTTTGACTAGTACTGTATTTAACTAACCCGAGAGATTTTATTGAAGATTTCACTAATTATGTTAATTAAAGTTTCAAACGGTTGGTATCCATAGTCATTACATGTTACGCATAATCCACCCAAGTCTTCTCAATATTGAAAACGACTATCCTCCAAGCAAGCCATAAAAGAAGTGCGTTTCATTCCATCTGGATATATAGCAGAAAACTTTTCCCAAAGTGTACTTTTTTGATCTTTTAAATAGAGAACTGGTAACTGTGTTTTTACATCAACTTTGTAAGAACTCATATTTACATTGTCTTTGTCATTAAAAAATAATTCGAATTGTTTTTCTTTAACATCTAACATTTTTGAACGAGTAATTACAGGTTTTTCTAATGCAATACACCCTGGTCCATTGATACGAGAAAATTTTCGTGCCGCATTAATAGTATTGGGAGATATCTAAGTCATGTTTAATTTAATATTATTATATTTGTATATTTGATAATTATATAAATTTTCTTACTTCTAATTTATCCATTATTTCTTGATAAGTGAATTTTTCCGCGATTATTGATAGTATACGAACTTTACCATCTATTCCCCTAAAATTTGAATAATAACTATTACGAAAGCAGTCCCAGAATGTTTCAGCAATTGATGATGTTTGTGAAGATATATTTAAAAACCCATTCACATATAGGTTTTTAAGTGTATCACGGTCATTTTCAGGGTTAGGTGCGTTTGTCCAAAATTCAACCTATATTATATAGATTGATTTTTTTAGCTTACTAATTTTTTGATTTTTTTTAAATGCTAGAATTTTATGCAACATTAATAATAGTTATTTATGAAGGTATGTAATCAAAAATTGATGGAATGGCAAAAACGGGGCAATTTATTTTTATTGAAGGGTTAAAGAAATAGTAAGTCAATTTTTAAACTCGGAACAAATAGGTTATTTGAATCTGTAGAATAGCAAAGTGGTAGAAAAACTTGTAATTATCATAGAGTCTTTATGATTATTACATGTAATAACCTATTTGACTAACAAGTTTTTTGGTCTTTATTTTATAACTTATCAGTTTTTTTTTTTTTTTTTTATACCTATTATAGTCAACTCTCTTTATACCAAACCTTTCTATAACGAATTCTGGATGTAATGAACTAAAAATTTTTGAATTTCATAATAGTTCGGTATAAAAAAAGTTATGGTTTCTTAAGAAAACAGTAATTTTATATCGCGAACTTTAACAGCCAGAACCAACAGTTCGTTATAGAAAGAATTGACTGTACTATGGCCTAAATAATACCTTTAATATTATCTAACTATCAATTTGAGATTATTACTTCACAAGCAACTATTATATAAATGATGCCAAAGGAAAATAGGACTTTGATCATATAAATTTTATATAATCGGTCATATTTTCTCTTGATATCATTCATATTGTATGAAATTTTTTTTTTGATTTATAATTACTTTAGAAATTTCTTTATTATAGGGAGTAACATTTGTACATCCTGTTGCATTAAAAATTGCACGCCATGCCCTCAGTTCACGATCTCGAAATTCATGATTTGGACCATATATTTTGCTGAGATGAGTATATAATTCTATTATATTGCTTTGCTGTTGTTTCCAACCCTGAAATATTTGATGCCATTCTTTAACAGACTTACTAACTGCTTTTCTTAAATGTAGGTCAAATAAATGCTCCATAATTATTTCATTGTTCCAATCCGCAACTGTACATTTATTTGGTAATAATGTTTGATTATAGAATTTGGCTTTATACATTTGATCTAATTTTTGCAAAATTATTGGGTGATTTATAGCAAATAAAGTATCGCCCGAGAAGGATTTTAGAATTCCAATTTGATTCCAAACAGTATTTGGAGAGCTATCTTTATATTCAGTGATGATTTGACTATCCTGATAAATTACAATTGAATATGAATTGTCATTATTAACAGTTTGAAAAAAAACTGACTGCCTTGATTTGTACTTATAAAACAACGATGCTACATAGTTATGACCAACAGTATATTGATTTGAACGTGTAATTTTACCAAGAGAACCAACGAAAATTGATAAATTTTCTATTTTTATAATAAAAGGACAAAAAATAACATTTTCTAATAATTTTTGAAATGTTTCAGGTTGTTCTAAACCTAAATATGATAGACCCGCAAATTTTGCTTTAGTATTGAAAATAGCTTGGTAAACTGACGTAATTGCTGTAGAGGAACTTGAAACTACACCACTACTTTGTCCATTTGCTTCACATATATAACCAGGTTGCAAATGACTATGTATATGACGAACTACACGGATAATAAAAGGTATTTTATTAAGGTGAATCATGATTTCAAGTTCCAAACGTATAGGAATTGGGTAAGGTATTTGTTCTGGATTTTCTTTAGAAAAAACCCACCAATCACGCAAGTAGGGGCCATAGTGAAGCTCTGGCACTATAGTACCAGTTGCTACAAGTTTGCCAGGAGTTATATGAGTATTTGTCATTTTTAATTCTTAAGGAAATAAAGATTACAAATAAAATTATTTTTCTTAATGAATATAGCGCCGCAATTTACTATGTACTATCTATCGATCACATGCGGATCATCAATTAAGTGATAATCTGTGAAAGATCGGCACTATTACCATATTGGGACAATAGTAAATTTTGGTGATAAGTACAATATAAACTTTTAATATAAAGATAAAATCTGTAGCTGCTCTAATGATAAGTAATTTTTTATTAAGTTAACAGCTCAAATAGATTAATTGAAAGTTGTAGAGCTCACTGAGTCGCATCTAATAGTGGTTAGATCACCCAAATCGGCCCAGTGTATGCTAAGATATTACTAAAAAACGATTGGCTGACTATATAAAATTTTATGTAAACAAACTAGAAATTTTGTATAGTCAGTCAATTGTTTTTAATTGATATCTCAGCGTACACTGGGCCGATTTGAATGATCTAACTACCATTAGATGCGTCTTAGTGAGCTCTACAACTTTCAATTAATTGACTTGAGCTGTTAACTTAATAAAAAAATTACTTATTATTGGAACAGCTTCAGATTTCAGCATATAATAAAAGATCATAGTAATTTGCCCCAAATTCTAATATAAAAATAGTGCCGATCTTTCACGGATTATTTCTTAAGTAGTTAAACATCGTAGAGCAACTAAGATAGGTAGCTTTAGTAGCTTTATGATTTATAAAGCAAAGATTGTTTGAATTTTTATTTAAGATTAAAAATTTATCAATACACTTAATTTTTACAATCTTTTAGGCGTCAATTATTATGATAAATCATTAATTATTTAATCATTATTGTAACCAAAAAAAAAATTTAATTTGTTAATTTATAAATAGCATTGGTATCATCTCTTAATCAATTTAATCAATTTAATTAAGAGATTATGATGATATTTTCGTGAATAAAAAAGAATTACAGAATGTTTACTTGAAATTGGCACAATTACTTATTTCAATTAACAGATTGTATCCATAGCCTTGAGAATTTAAGTTCTAAAGAGGTTAACATTTTAATAAATTTACAAAATTTACACTAATTCCGAATTATTTTGGTAACGCTAAAAAGTATATTCACGTATTTGATCAATATGATTTTTGTTTTTAATCCAAATGAATCTGGATTTGACCTAATTCGAATTTCAACCGAATGTACCGCAAAGAATCCGAATTTAATCTGAATTGGTTTTAAAAATTAGGATCGAAGCACTACATCTGATTTATTATGTAATTATTTGCTCCTTGGCCAGCTTGGCTATTATATGTGGTTATTTTTTCTCCTCTATACATAGCTGGGCATAAATCTCATTAAATAGGTCTATTTTTTACTTTAAAACATCAGCATGCATTAAATACTATTGACCTATAAACCCCTACAAAAACAAGTATAACTCTCGAACTAGTGATCAAAATTTGATGAAACCACCACCATTCGATTCAGCCACCAAGACGGTTTGAATGGGCTATAGTAGTCAATATACTACTTCTGGATACTAAGATAGGAGTCATCAAACATTTATTATTATATTTCTCTTTATCAGCAATCTGATTGGCTAAAAGATTGCTGCGGACAAAAACATTAGATCTGACAGATCTGAAAAATGTAGTTTTTATAGTTTATATTCCAGATATCTTATATATCATATTTATATTATTTATTACATATATTATTTTTTTTTAAATTTTAAGATGAGACCTTGCTTTTATCTTTATAACATATATTACATTTATTATATTTATACTATATATTTTATTAATAGAGTTGTAGCATATATTTCACATGTATTAGATATTGACTATTATATTTGTAAAAATTTAAAAAGTATAAAAGCGGCCGATGTGGACCCCAAGTTCAACATCGAGTCTTCATACTTTTTTAATAAATAAAAACAACTATTTACGACACAAATCAACAGTTATTAATATCCTCATATACTTTTAATTGTAGCCTCTTTCGTAATTGCAAATTGTCTTAAATTTTTTTTGTTAAGGGTAGGGTGTACGTAGATCATTTTTCATATGATCTACATGGTAGATTGAATTTTTATATAGTATATAAAAATATGCTTCTAATAAAACTTTTTATTATCTGAGTCAATTTTTACCATATTTATATAATATATGGTTTAAAGTAGCTTGTTTATAATAGTGAAGTTGTAAGAAATGCATCTCTTTAAAAAAAATAAACTTAATATAGAATTAAATTTTCTGAGGTCACTATATGTTTTCCTGAGTTACACAAAAATTTGATAATCCTTATTGGTCGAATCATATGATGTTTATATGTAAATCATATGATATGGTTATACAAAGTTGATCTACAATCTATTTTATATCAAAATGGAAATATTGACACCCTACCCTTAAGTTTTCTTAAAAAAATACCATATCGATTAAGATATACCACAGTAACAAAGTTTGAGATTACACAAAGTGTTTACTATCTAAACTCACTCTAGTTATCTAATATCTTTAAAGAAGTAGATATAGGATAACAATACTTAATAATTGCCTCTACATGTTTCTTTTTGTTAGCATCTAAATAGTTTTTAATTTTATTAATTTCTCTCTATACCCCTATTAAAATCTCTTCAGATCTTAATCCAAACTTGTCTAGTATTTAGACCCAAGTTGTAGTAAACCAGGTCACCTATGTCGAAACAGTTTACCCAGATCAAGATTTTACAACCCAGGTCAAAATCGGGTTAAGATCATAAAAGGACATCATTTGATTAGTTATTATAGTAAGAGTAATAAGGTTTTTATAATATAACTTTGTCATAAAGGCTTTGAAAAATTGATTATATTAAAATAATTGAGAAAAATAGAGCTTTTGCTCTAGACATTCAAAAGCTCACAAAACATTCTTTACTATTAATTAAATATAGATAATCTCTGTCACTATCTGATTACTATTCTGATTATAAGATCTTAAAAATTAATTCTTATATGGTACTGCATATAGTTTTTGTTTGCATAGTTGACCAAATGCTCCAATTTTTCACACGCACGGTAATTATTACTGGCATGGCCTTTAATCACAATTTGATTTTGTGATCTGTTTACCCAATAATTCACAGTTCGAAGAGGTTCACTTCTCTCAACTTTAGGCCTATATGAGGACCCGAAATATACATAGATAGGTCTGCTTATTTTTGAAGTTTTATACAGATCTTTTCTATTTATAGTAATTTTTTGTTTATTTTTGAAGTTTTTTGCAGATCTTTTCTTTTTTAGTAACCCTATAATTAACCTGATCTATTTATAAATATTTTGGGGTCCTTCTATTACAACCTGTTTTTATACAGGTCACTCGATTTTAAATCATATGGGTGATCTAGGTAACAATTTTGTATCCAGGTCTAACCTCTAAACTTGTCAGATATTCTAAACTTTAAACAGTCAAGGTTAAATCTTGGAAGTCTTTATTTTTATCTTATTTTTTTATTTTCCCTTGCCTGTTAATACATATTTGTAAGTATTGTGTTTGTGTTGGTCATCTTTCTGCTTAATTCCTTTATATTCTAGTTTTTAGTCTAGAAAATATGCCCAGCCTTTATATAATCAGTTAATACATCCTCTTAGTTGTTCTAAATTGACTATATTACACTTTTGGGTTTCAGGTTTTTCATATTGTTAACCTCTTCCTAATTTTTCAGTTTCTGGTCAATTCGTTAAGATAATATAGTACTTTTTCTCCCTGCTCTGTAAGTCCATGTAAAAAAATACTTTCTGGTGGTAGTTCTATGGTTATCCCTTCGGCTGCTGGTGCTATTCCTGTATCAAACTCTACTCAATACATGCCTGCCCTATTGAATAAGTTCTATTGAAAATAATTTTTTTAGACGCATTTTTAGGGTAGAAGTTAAGATTAAAGGTTGGTTTTAGAGTAGATTTTATGTTAAGATTAAAGGTTAGTTTTAGAGTAGAGTTTATATTAAACAAGTATAAGTGAGTTTTAGAAGTTAAATAGAAATGACATTTCATTTTACTTTGATTTCATTATTCTACGACAATTATTAAGGATCCAAGCTACTTTTATATATAATTATATGAACCAATAATAAATTTTAACTATGCTGCATATATATGCATATAGTATATTATGCGCATGCATTGTAGCAAAAATACGATTTTGCCCTCTCTATATATAAGCTATATTTTAAATATCAGATAATACTTTTATCCAATTTTAACTTTTCTAAAATATAATGTTCTCTAAAAAAAAACTGTTTTTAAAAAAAGCCAAAAAAAAACAGAATTATGTTCTTTAAAAAAAACAGAATTATGTTTTCTAAGGAAAAAAAAAATTACATTTTCTAAAAAAAAAACAGAAAAACAGAATTATGTTCTCTAAAAAAAAAAACAGAATTATGTTCTCTAAAAAAAAAAAACATAAAAAATTTTTAAGCCTATTTGATATATAAACTTATATATCATAAATATATATTCTATAAAATGTAAAAAAAAACTTAAAAAAAAATACCTGTTTTATACTATATTATTACAATTTTTGTATTTTTTAATACAGTTAACCCTTATTAATATCTTCTTATATATATCAACTTTAATATAAATTTTCATTAATATTATATCAATATGAATATAATGATAGTCCAAATATATTGATATAAACAAGGAACAACTGTATTTGCAATTTTTTAATTTTTGAATTTATTACCTGTTGGCTTACTATTATCTGATCTAGATCATGACCCAGGTTAAATATCTAATTCAGATTTTTCATTAGCACATTTCAAATATAAGATTTATAAAAATTACATCTATTAGTATTTTTTTTAAATACCGTAGTGCACTGACCAAAGTACCCCCTTTTTTCGTACCCCCATGCGAAGTACCTGGGTATTTTGCATAGCACTTTTTTTTTGCCAAGAATAATACCCGGGTATTTTATAATTATTGAAGGTGGGATTTTTGTATAAGACCCGGGTATTTTGTATTGTACAATGTCTAATATGATAACATTACCAAATGAATGGTATTACAAAATATTTAATACTTGTAAATAGCATTAAAGTAAAGGTAGAGAAGTAGCAAAGACCGTTTTCACCTCAAAATTTAGCAAGGAATTTTTTTTTTGTTAGAACCCCAAAAATAGTTTCATATATTAATATCGATATTCAAAAAAAATTAATCAATATTCAAAAAATAAATTAAATAAAAAATTTTTAAAAAATGTTTAATATTCGCGGAAGACGATTAAAAGGCCATTTATTAAAATGTAAAAACTTCCAAGAAATATAAGAGATTCATTAAAAAGATGTGCAATTGGTGATCGCTGGATAATTTTTTAATATCAGATATACCGGTAGTATGTAATTTGTATGTAATTATACATAATTTGTTTTACAGGTCAGAAGTGGTCATCACGAATTTTTTTGCCACCACTTTGTTACCTTAAAATAATAATTTAGTAAATTATGATTAAGTATAGCAAGATACAAAATTGATTTTATTCAATTCGATTATTTAAGCAAAAAAAAAAAAATTGCAATTTTTTTTTTCATTTGCTTACAATTCTACATTAAAATTTCCAGATTTTCAGTTCATTAATTCCAATCTTGAATGACTGTTAATTCTTCGCTTTCTTCATAATACTCATCATAAACTAACCCACCTCTATTTTCATTCATGTCTCCTCCATCTACACATTCATCATCATTTTCACTATCGTTTTCACCATCGTTTCTACTATCATTTTCATCATCGTTTTCACCATCATTTTCACTATCATTTTCATCATCGTTTTCATCATCATTCTGTTCCTCAATTCCTCTTCCTGAATTTATTCAGCTAGTGAGTCTTGTAAAGTCTAAAATTAAATCGTCCTCAGTTCCATCCATTGCATTAAAGATTCCACAACATTTAAAAGACTTCTTGATCATATTAATATCAACGGCTTCCCAAGCCTCTTTTACCCAGGTAGCAACCAAAAGATACGAAGGACGTTTCATTTTGCCAGCTTTAGTGTATTCTTTGATTCCTTCGTCCATCCATCGATTATAAAGATTTCGCATCTATTAAAAAAAATAAAAAAATAAAACTTTTAATTTAATAATTTTTTTTTTTACTTCTCCATTTATTAGATTTTACCTTTGATTTAAACTATTTATTCATGGAGACGTCAAGAGGTTGTAAGTGAGATGTTAAACCTTTAGGAATTAAAGCCAAGTCAGTATTCTTCTCCCAAAAACGCCGTTTTACAGGGTCCGTTTTGTGGCCAGCAAACAAATCCAAGATTAACAAAGAACGTGGATTATTTCTATATTGTGCTCGTTGGGTTCAAATATTTTCTACCCACCTAAAGATAAATAAATTTTAGTCTTAACCATGGAATGCATTATAATCGTCTAAGTTTTTGTACCTACCATAACATCTCATTTTCGTTCATCCATCCTGAAGGGTTTGCACGTATGATAACACCATTAGGAAAATTTTCACGAGGTACTTTAATTAATTTAAAGATAATTAGAGGTGGTAATTTAGTACCATCGGCCATACAGGCGAGAACAACAGTAAAATTCGAACATTCATGCCCAGTTGATAGAATTGATATAGTTTTAGTGCCTCGTGCTTCAATTGTGGTGTTACTTGACATACTAAAAGACACTGCAGTTTCATTCATGTTACCGATTAAAGATAAAGAATAGTCATATCTATGCCGCTTAAAAAGTACAAAAGATAAAAACTCATTTTGATCCTCAATATAACTCTCAGGAAGACGTTGGGCAACAGTAGTCCGTCTTTGATTTACCAAGTTATTTCTAGACATAAATCTGTCTACCCATTTTTGTGAAAATTTATTATTTTGTATTCCTCCATATTTTTCTTGATAACGAGATGTAGCACACAATGTGCGAGCTTTGGCTTGAATCATATACTGGCTTACAGTTTTTTGCTGAGATCGAGCTTCTCGAAACCATTTAATTAATTCGGCTTCAAGTTCAGAATATTTTGGCCGGGCCCCAGGTGACAACTTTTGAATATAAGGCGCAGCTTTCAGAAGGTCAGATTTTTTGCTTATCCATTCCCGAAGCTGCTTTCTTTCAATCCCAAATTCATTAGCAGTCGAATGTTTACTATGCCCTTTTCATAATAGGCAATTATCATTAGTTTTTCGCGTGCTGACCATGCTCTTTTATTTTTTTTTGTCACTTGAGCATGTCGAGCTTTAAAGTTTCCACGGGCCATTCTATTTCTTGTATATAGTTTGTGCTAGTACAGTTATTGAGTTTGTCTCGGTTTACCGGTAATTGCTGGTGGTGGAGTTACTGCGGAGAGCTTCTGCTAATACCTTGCTCCCTTCTGCGAAAATGCTTCGGTTTCGATAGTTTTTTATTTTATTTATTTATTTATTTTATTTTATTTACGGTATTTATTTAATTTGGACCCAAGGGTCACAAGCTAACAGTAATATTTCGTTACTTTGTTCCAGTAGTTAAAGAAATTTAAGAAGATATAGGTATGTACCAGTACATAGTGAAGTTCATTGATTTTCTTTTATATCGACTTGTATTACTTAAAATATGTTGTGTATAATACCCCCAACACAAAATACCCCCCTAGCTAAAGACCCCCATATGCAAGATACCTGTCACCGATCAAGAGACCCACGGGTATTTTATAAGTTTTTTTTTGGTTAGATTGTATTAGACCCGGGGTACTTTGGTCAGTGCACTACGGTATATCCTTTTTGCCTTTTAGCTGTTTTTAAATATAATCTTTTTATCCATTATCTACTTTTCAAACATAACCTTTTTTAAAAAAAGGGCCTCTATTAGCAATTTTTCAAATATGACCTTATATCAATTGTTTTGGGTCCTTACCTACCTTTAGAGGAAGTATTTGCTAACCAATTCAGATAGATATCTGCAGTAATATACAATAGACTACTAAGAGTTGATAGGTGAAGTATTGTACAAATACCCCTCTGCCAGCATATAGGCAATTTTAGAACACCAAGGTTTAGAAAGTAACCATGAAGTTACGATTATTTGGGCAAGGCCTTTGTTCCTACTTGAAAGTATAGAATCAGCAATATAAAAAAGTGAGGAATATAGTAAATAGCCAAATGACAAATTAGAAAGTAGTCCAAAAATCCAGGTTGTACAAAAGATAGAGTATAGAAAGCACTGGTAGGTTTAGATCACAGATAGTTAAGAATATCTAAGTCTGTAGTACTTAAAATATAGTATAACATTGTATCACAGAATGTATACAAATATATACTTAAGGTCTACTACCAATATACTACAACACTCTAACCCTATTATTGATAGTCCCAACAAACACACTACTACTTTTAAGATAATTTAGCTTCTTAATCACTTAGAATCTTCTATATCTGCACATGCTAAAATTCTACGTCCATTCAGTTGAATCCCTTCTTTACTATCACTCTCAATATATAACTTTTAAACGTCAACTACGCTCAAAGCATATTTTATTTCTAGAACAACTTACTTCTTATAATAATACAACTCTTCTATCTTGGTCATATATTTCTTCTAGAATTCTTAATCTTATACCAGAAAAAACACCTAATTGGTTTCTTGCACTTGAAAACAAAATTCTATCCAACACTACTACTCACTGTATTAGCTCCTCTTTACATCTCTCTAATCTTAATTCACTTTCATTTCAAACTGGTCACTTTAATTCTAAATCCAAACCTTGGCTTATTTCCTATTTTGAGCAAGAAATTATAATTAGAAAAGCTTGACGATTTAACTATACTACGAATACTATTTCTATAATACATTGGAATATACAGACTGATTATAGCATTACATCTCTATATCCTACTCCTGATATACATTGCACCTCCTGCTCAGGATGTTCTCTTAATTCAAATAGAATTCAGAATGCCTGTACTTTAGATATATTAGCTACTATATCTACTAAATTCTTAGGTAGAAAAACCTATACTCAACTTACAAACAAACTTCAACTTAATGCTAATCATCTTGATCTGCTATATTCTATTGCATCTTGCCATTTTATTAATACTCCTCCCCTCCCCCAAATTATAATACACAGCAACCCTATTTTAGGTATTTTTCTAACTTTTTCAGCTACTACAAAACTTCAATCTATAGCACAATCTAATTCTATACTTTCAAATTTTTGTTTTTATACTGATGGTTCGGTTATTGATATCTCCAATCCAAGTTGCTCTATGGGAATTGCATGGATTCAACAATATCTCTTACTCCTTTTCCGCACAAATTCAAAACTGGCCATCTTCATACAAAGCTGAACTAATTGCTATACTATCTGCAATTTGTACTTGTCCTCGAAATAGTAATATAGACATATATACTGATTCTCAATCCATTATTTCAAAGTACAATACACTTATTTCTCATACTTATAATTATAACAAACTCTATTCATACAATTACTGGCCTATTTGGCATACACTTCTTAATCTCATCAAATCATATTCTTTCAATATTACACTACACAAAGTGCAAGCGCATAGCAATAATGAATACAACAATAAAGCTGATAAACTTGCAAAAAGCCACTTCTCCTCATCTATTCTAGAATTTCAGCCCCATAATATTTACAACCCATCTTTTACTTTTATTTACAAAAAACATAATATTGAGCAACCAACATGTTGTGCTATTAAAAATATCTGTAATGCACATACTATTGCTATGTGGTCCTCTCAATACAAATTCAACAAATTATCCCCCTTTCTCGACAAATTGATTGAAATGCAACCTGGCTATACCTTAATCACAACCACAAGCGCACATATAACTATACTAATTTTCAATTTTGTTCTCAAAAATTATTCTGAATTAAATGTATGCTACATATGCTTCCTACCCTTTCTTATTTTTTTCTCTCTTCAATACACCCTACTTGTATTACATGCAATCAAACAAATCACCAACTCCACTAGCTACTTTGTCCAGATTCAAACAAATATCAACTATTATCCAAAATGCAATCAAAAACTTTTCCTTTTCAGACTTATCAGATATAACATCCAATGAACTACAGCAACTACATAACAATCTCATAACACTACTGTTTTTCCTCTACACAATCTATACCCTTTAATACTACAACTTTTAATACTACAATTCAGGGATTTATCCCTATATCACTTTCAATACTGTATCTCAATATACCTCCTACAAAAATGCATCTAATACTATTGTTAAACTCCTCTTGCTTATCTCACAAAAAATTCATGAACAGTTATAGAAACCATACTGTGTAAAACTTGCAAACTGGAAATCTTCACAAAATCTGTCACAACAACCTTTTTACTCTACATCTACTAAATCCACACGCACATTCTCACACAACAAAGCTCTATATACCTTTAATTGTATATGTGGTCTACCAGACCAATTACATGAAAACAATACAAATACTTGCCCACCTCTTGGGCTAGTACTCAGAAAAATAGACATTTGGTCATACAATTGGATCAAATATAGCTGTCCTACTAACTCTATTCTCCACATCCAAATCTAGGTAAGTTTTAACCACTCTAGTAGGTTTAGGCTGCAGATAATTTAGATAGAATTAGTTTATCTATAGTTTGAGTCTTAATTCTTGTATAATAATTTGTAATTCAAAAAACCCTCTAAGAAATCTTACACATTTTATTAATAAAGATAAAGGCAAAACCTTACCTTAACAACAACAACAACAAAAAAAAAAAAAAACAAATATATACTTAATAAAAAGTATTCAAAAATCAATTAATTAATTAATCACAACTAATTGTTAACTAGTTGAGCAACTAATTGATTAAAAAAAATTTAACAATTTGTAATACTAATATCTAAATAATAGTATAATTATAACCTCTAACAATCATTAGTTCCAGCTTTGTTACTAGCACTGATCTATAAAAACTTTGCTATTAGTATATAACAAAAACTTTATTTAGAAGTAGTCTAAATACAGAGATCAGATCATATATAAGAAAAACTAAAATAGAGTTAAAAATAAGTAATCACCTTATGGGTCAGACTCTTTGAGTAAAAAACTTCATTACTATAAAAAAGTAGTAAATTAACAACTCTGAGGTTTTTTGTTAGGTATATAAACATTAGTAAAAAATATTTTTTTGGTCAAACATGCTATTTAGTAAGGCATATGAGCTACCATCAATAAAAATCAGGCAGATCAACATTCTAAAAAAAATTAATACCATAATTTTATAGCTTATAGCTCAATGAATTTCAAAGCTATTATTATTATATAATAGTCAAAAAATAGCTTAAGACCCAAGCTTTCTTTTGTCTACTAAATAATATTAATAGCTTTGAAATTAACTGAGTTATAAACTATAAAAGTTAAGGCATTAATTTTTTTTTCAGAATATTAATCTGCCTGATTTCTATTGACAGCAGCTCATATACTTTTATATTTTTTACAAGTTGGTATACTTTCTTATTACCTCTTTGGACTTTTTAAAATTTTGCTAAAAAGTTAACAATCTAGCTTACTGCTACCAAAAGATTGGTAGTGTCTACTTTTTCCAAATTGGAAATATATCTAATCAAGTTATGAGTAAATTTTGAATCTTGTGAAATAAATAGTGAATGACACATGAGATGTTTTATTAGAAAATTCATGATGAAAATTCTTTTTAGAACTTTTTTTAAGCATAGTTTTTTTCTTTTTATCATATGCATATATAATACTTAGGCAGATATTTTTTTGTACAATATATTATAATTTTTACTCTCTAGTAGCACTTTGTTATTTTTTTTTCTTTTTTCTTATTTTTTTTTTAGATAGAATAGATCAGTTTTGTTATTAGTATAGGTTTTTTCTTTGTTCTCTTTATCTTTCAATTTTTTTTAAATTTTGTTAGTATTTGGTTTTTTGTTTAAATTTTGTAGTTATTTTTCTTTTTTATTTTTCCTTTTACTTTCATTGCATTTTGTTTTTCTTGTACTATAGATACTAGGCAGAAGAGATTTGAAAAAATTCTATATTCTTGGTATGTAGGCTTCTGCATAGGCTTGGGCTATCCATGGGTACCCATGGGTAGTACCATAAGGGCTGGGCCAGTATATCAATTTTGGGCCCTTGGATAAGACCCAGCTAGAAGTAAAATAAACTAGTGAAATTCTAATACTTTGGCTACCAGTTTTGTCTATATCAAGAAATTGAAAGAACTACAATACTATAGGACTGATCTTAAGTATATTTTACAAGATAGGCATTAGATGTGCAAGCTGGATATGTCCTTTAATATAAGTAGTTAGTAAGCAACAGAATTAGTGATACCACTGAAATTGTTTTTTGAAAAAGACTTATTTTGTCTTCATTAGGGAAATTTAAAATTTTTTATAAGGAAGAGCAAATAAAATTTATATAGATATGTTCCTTATAATTTTGTCTATTCAAAAAAAGTATCAAATAATTTTGCTTTTCAAAGTAAAATAAGTCAAAAACAATTTTGTCTTCAAATTTTAATTTTGGGTTTTAGAACCCAAAATAATTTCGTCCTCATGTATAATCAGAATATAATTAAATAGAAAAATTGTAAAAATATACTAGCTATAAGTGAAATGCTATAGGATGAATAAATATATATATATATATGTTGTGCCTCAGATCGTTCTTGCGTCAGATTGACACCGGCCTAAATTAGATTAGGGTTAGGTAAAATTACGGTAAAGTTAGAAGTTAGTTTAGGCCAGTTGTTGCCGATCATTTAATGCTGGTCAACTGATAGTTATCTGACTTGCGTCGGATTCAATCGGACGCAAGTTTTAATCTGAGGCACAACATATACATATATATATTTGGTTTCAAAGTATCCGTTTTGGGGACTAAAATTTTTATTAGTTATTTTAGAAGTTTTATATGGATAAGAGTACAATTAGCTATAGGTACAACTTTTGGTTACCTATTTAATTAGCTATCTATAAAAACATATAATCGCTGATCTTTTTTGAATTAAACAGTTTTTTGTGCAAAAAAAAAAAAAACCATTATTCAATCATTTCAGAGCAAGAACAAAACCAATTGTAAAATCCCGGAGATTTCTGTTTGATGATGTCAATCGGACTTTCTCCGCTCTTTTACACACATAATATAAAAAAATTCAGTTATAAAAACATTTACTGGAAAAAAAGCTGATTGCATCATCCAGAAATTGTGACACTGTTTCAAAGCCAAAAAAAGTTTCGTAATGATGACGTAAAAATAAATTTAATCGCTCGTTAGCTCTATATAAATGGTCATAGATTTCACTTTTGTCCTTACGAAACTTACAAATCAAAAAAAAAAATACATATATCAATTCAAAATCAAATTTAGTCTCATCTAAAGCTTCTTTTAAAAATGGCTACCGTCACTAATAACAAAATATGGATAAAGATAATATTGCTCGCGTTAAACCAGGTTCAACCGCGATGGGAGGAGTTGGTTTTGGTGCAAATACTGTGGAAGATAAAGATCATATGGCTCAAATTCCTCAACAAAGTTCAACATCGCTTGAGGTTGTTGGTACAAATCCACTTAAAAGTATGGAATATAAAGATCTTGCTCACATTCCTCAACAAAGTTATGAGGGTGCTGGTGCAACTCCAGTTAAAGGTATTTATTAAATAGACAATAATTTTTTTTTTGATTAAAAATTTTCTTTTTTCATAGCGGATGATACCCTGTTCAAAAAACTACTAAGTCCTCCTCCTCTATAATCACGCAGTTTGTATCAAGAAAATTGGTGATTATAAAAGAGTGTGATTATATAGAAGCTTTTTTTATAAGTTTATTAATAAATTGTCTCAAAATTTAATGTGATTTTACAGGAATTGTGATTATATAGGAGATGATTGTAGAGGAGTATGACTGTATTGGTTCAGCTAAAGACGATGTAGGTTCGGCAACATCTTCAGTTAGAAATACTGTAGGTTTGACAACAGCTTCAGTTAGAGATACTATAGGTGCGACAACAGCTTCAGTTAAAAATACTGTAGGTTCGACAACATCTTCAGTTAAAGACACTGTAGGTGCTGCAACAACTACTGTTAGGGACACTGTAAATGCGGCAATTGGCGCGACTATTGAAGTCGTTAAGGTATATATATCTCGTTTAATTTATTACACAGTATTAGTATCGAAATTACGATGCACTGCTAAAAATGATACGTTAAATATAGGGAACTTATGATACCATTGTAGGCAGTAATACAACTACTGATGCTAACAAAAATCAAAAAGTTGAAGACGACTCGGATGAAACTAAAGTTCCTAAATAAATTTGAATGTATATTCGCTTAAATTTTTAACCTAGTATCGATATAGATATTTCTCACTTGGTTAACAAGTGGCATAATGTTAAATAACAGTAACAATCATAATAAAAATCATTTGAATTTTATAATGTTATAAAACTCAAGTTATTATTTTTTTTTATGTTTAACGATGCGAAAGCAGTAGCACAAAATTTCTTGAATGTGTTGTTAATTCGAGGGATAGGCAAATCAGGAGTTTTTTTAGGGATTGGAACCGTTTAACCGTTTTAAAAAATGCTCTATAGCCCGGGCAGAATTATGTTGGTCGTGGGCCAGAATTATTTTAATGCCGGCCAAATTAAACGGTTAAACGGTTAAACGATTAACGATTAAGAAAAATTTTAGGCGATTCCAATCCCTAGTTTTTTAAATAGCCTACAAGTAGCATGTATTATTTCGGCACAACTCTTAATAATGATAGCATATTATGCAGAACTTTTATTATTAATAAAAACATTAATGTTACAGCTGGTGTTGAAATTTGGGGTGCTTTTATCCGTTTTTTTGGGGTTAAAATTGATATTAAAAAGCATAGGTTATGAGGATTTTTAGCGGGGCTTACTATGATTAAATTGAGTCCCCAAATTTAATCATCAGCGCGATAATAAATTTATTAGTATGAGATAAACCTTATTTGATAAAATTCTTTTATATACATGTTTCTTTATTATAACATTAAAATTATACAATATGTGATTTAATATTTAATTTATTTGAGTCTTTTTAAATTTATATAATATTAAAAAATTAATCCAAATAAAGATATCTTTTTGACAGTAAATTAATAACACCTTGATGATATTTTCATCAATTTTCTTCAAATATATATTAATGGTTTTAAAAGTTAACTAGTCAAATGATTATACAAAAAAAAAAAAAAAAAACTAAAGAAAAACTAATAACATTAATAAAAATAATAAATGTATACTTTATATTTAATCTATTTTTATTTAGATTTCTTATGAATTTGAAATACTTCATATTCGTTTACAAAATAACTTTGTCCGGTTTTAGGTGTACCAATACCAATTTGATTTTCGTAATATTTATGATTATAAGTATAGCATCCATTAATTTGGCAATTATGACCATCACTAAACATATCAAGAGAATTATCACCAAAATTTATGCCGTAATAAGTACTATCATTCAAAATAGCATATGCTGGATTTTTGACACGACTTAAAATAGAATTTTGGATTGCATCGTTTTTCAATGAAAATATAAAGCTATCCTGACATCTAACATAATCGCATTTACTACCATCCCATTCAACTGGATTGTATCCACCAAAAATTCTTTCAATATCATCATTAACTTTCACATTTATAACCGTAACAGTATTTGCTTTCTTATTGCATAACTTCCAAAATGATTCACGGTTAAATCCATCTCTACTTCCACGAAGAAGTAATTTAAATTCGTACGGATTATTTCTTGTATTATATGTAATGGTGTTTTTATCAATCCATGATGCAATTTCAGCTGCATGTTCTTCATTAATAACGGTTGAAAATGGTTCGGTTGATCTTAATGGTAAGTCTGATTTTAAAATAATACGAGGTGGTAGAATTGTTGAAGTAATTTCATGATCAGATAATAAATGACTTTTGCCCAAATCTTTCCAAAGTTTTTTTTCAAGAATTTGAGAATATGGGAATACATAATTTCCAACATCTTTGGCAGACATCTGAAAGTAACGGATATAGGGTAAACAATTTTTTAGAGTAACCTTTAAAGCTGTAAAATTTTCATCAGACCAGTCTTCAGGATCAGATGATAAATTAGGATTTTGTGCAATTCCCCACTTTATAATATAATTCCAAATTTTTATTTCTTCCATTTGTAAATCATCACGTTTAATAAGTGAAATTAATGCATTTTCATTAAGAGAATTAAAATCTTCAGAATCAAAAATAATGTTTGGATGTTTTGCTAAAATGTTGTTGCACCATTTTTGTAGTTCTTCTAGTTTACTATTTCGAAGCATGTTTTATAAACATAAGAAAAATGTGTGCGTAACCAATGAGCTTTAGACTCGATCAAATAAGTTTCAAGTGATCCAAGTAATTCTTCAAGAAGGAACTCATCAGCAACTAAAATAAAATCAAAAATAAATTGATTATCAAAGTTTTCCAAAGAAACAGAGCCTCCGTAAATATATCTTAACAATAAATTAAATTTATATATGTGAGTAATTATAGGATTAAATATGAATTAAAGGTATTACATGACTCACTTAATAATTATTTCGAATTGTTGAATAGTAATATGCGATTCTAAATCAATTTTCATAATGCTATTGACATCTTTCAAACTATCTTTTAATTTGTTCTGAAAATAAAAAGACCTGCATTTCAAAATGGATGAATGTGCCTTAAATTCTCTTATGTTTGTAGATTTTCCTACTTTAATGATAACATTAAAGTCAATCCCTTTTTCAAGGAGTTCAATATAATTATTTGAAAGTTTTTCAAAGTGTTTAATTGTCATTTTTCTGATAAACTCGGTAGAGTTTTCTGATACTGTACTGCAGTACGATGTACAGTATGTACTGTACACGGAAATTTGTATAACCTGCCCCAGGTTTTTTATTTGCCATTTGTTGATTGTGATACATAGTAGTCGATCTCAAAAAAATCAACATTAATACATATCAATTTATCAATTCAAGTCGACTAATTAATGTTCATTAGTTAGTTATTATAAAAAAATATATAAGATAATATGGGTAATATCTGAAATCAACATCTTAATTATAGAGTCGGCTAGGATTTCGGTCGGTTAAATAATTATCCAGTCGCTATGTTTTTCAAACTTAGATTAAATATCTTAAAAAAAACAATGACATAACATGTTTCAATATTTGAAATATATCTGCAAAATCTGAAAGTAGCTTTAAATATTAAAACAAACATACCTTCATTCACTGTTGGAAGATTTAAACTAAACTTTTATTGTTACTTGATTTAACTACATGATCTAACATGCGGGCGGATATATTAGAGAATCGAAACAAGATGGCGGAGTTATTACTTTTTAAATGGGTACAGTGCTTAGAAAAAAATTGCAAATTTGAAAGGATTTCTTTGTGATAGGCGATTTGATGATCACAGCAATTTTTAAACACGATGGCTTTCAATTTTTTTTTTATTTATATTTTTATGAATTTGAAATACTTCATATTCGTTTACAAAAATAATATTGACTAGTGTTAGGTGAACCAATACCAATTTGATTTTCGTAATAACTATCATTATGATAAGTATGGCATCCATCAATTTGGGTATTATTACCAGTGTTGTCACGGGACAGCTCTGGACAATTTGTGGTGGACAATTGTGGACAAAAAAATAAATCTAAATTACTTAAAATTTTATTAAGATAACCTATTTTTTTCTTTTCAGAAAAATAATCAGAACTATAAAAAATATATAATCATATCTTTCTTAAACTAATTTATTAAATTTTAAAGTCAAAATATTCTTTGGACAGTTGTGGACGTTTGGACGTGGACAAGGGTAAAAAAAGTCTTGGACATAGTAGACACGACAACACTGATTATTACTATAAAACATACTAAGAGAACTACCACCAAAATTTATGCCGAAAGAAGTACTATTATTACAAATAGCACGTTCTGAATTTTTGACACGACTTAAAATAGAATTTTGGATTGCATCGTTTTTTAATGAAAAAATAAAGCTATCCTGACAACTATTATAACTAATTTTACTATTATCCCATTCAACTGGATTGTATCCACCAAAAATTCTTTCAATATTATCATTGACTTTCACATTTATAACCGTAACAGTATTTGCTTTCTTATTGCATAAATTCCAAAATGATTCACGGTTAAATCTATCTCTACTTCCACGAAGAAGTAATTTAAATTCGTACGGATTATTTCTTGTATTATATGTAATGATATTTTTGTCAATCCATGGTGCAATTTCAGCACCATGTTCTTCATTAATAACGGTTGAAAATGGTTCTGATTTTAAAATAATACGAGGAGGTAAAATTGTTGAAGTAATTTCATGATCGGATGACAGAAGACTTTTATTCAAATCTTTCCAAAGTTTTTTTTCAAGAATTTGAGAATAGGAATACATAATTTCCAACATCTTTGGCAGACATCTGAAAGTAACGGATATAGGGTAAACAATTTTTTAGAGTAACCTTTAAAGCTGTAAAATTTTCATCAGACCAGTCTTCAGGATCAGATGGCAAATTAGGATTTTGTGCAATTCCTCACTTTATAATATAATTCCAAATTTTTATTACTTCCATTTGTAAATCATCACGTTTGATAAATGAAATTAATGCATTTTCATTAAGAGAATTAAAATCTTCAGAATCAAAAATAATGTTTGGATGTTTTGCTAAAATGTTGTTGCTCCATTTTTGTAGTTCTTCTAGTTTACTATTTTCGAAGCATGTTTTATAAACATAAGAAAAATGTGTGCGTAATCAATGAGCTTTAGACTCGATCAAATAAGTTTCAAGTGATCCAACAAACTCTTCAAGAAGGAACTCATCAGCAATTAAAATAAGACCAAAAATAAATTGATTATCAAAGTTTTCCAAAGAAATAGAGCCTCCGTAGATATACCTTAACGTTAAATTAAATTTATATATGTAAGTTAGAGTAATTACGGGATCAAATATGAATTAAAGATACTGTATTACATGACTAACTTAATAATTATTTCGAATTGTTAAATAGAAATATGTGATTCTAAATCAATTTCATAATGCTATTGACATCTTTCAAACTATCTTTTAATTTGTTCTGAAAATAAAAAGACCTGCGTTTCAAAATGGCTGAATGTGCCTTAAATTCTTTTATGTTTGTAGGTTTTCCCACTTTAATGATAACATTAAAGTCAATCCCTTTTTCAAGGAGTTCAATATAATTATTTGAAAGTTTTTCAAAGTGTTTAATTGTCATTTTTCTGATAAATTCGGTAGAGTTTTCTGATACAGTACTGCAGTACTGCAGTACAATGTATGTACTGTACACGGAGATTTGTATAACCTATCCCAAGATTTTATTTGCCATTTGTTGATTGTTATATAATCAATTAATTAAAGTCGACTAATTAACGTTCATTAGTTATTATAAAAGGGTAATATCTGAAATCAACTTCTTAATTATAGAGTCGGCTAGTTGATTTCGGTCGGTTAAATAATTATCCAGTCGCTATGTTTTTCAAACTTAGATTAAATTTCTTAACAATGACAGCATATTTCAATATTTAGACCATTTTAAATATATATGTAAAATCTGAAAGTAGCTTTGAATATTAAAAATACAGAACATTATCAAGATACTTTCGTTCACTGTTGCGAAGATTTAAACGAAGAAAACCTAAAATTTTTATCGTTACTTGATTTAACTACAAGATATAAATGCGGGCGGATATATTAGAGAATCGAAACAAGGGCGGAGTTATTACTTTTTAAATGGGTACTTAGAAAAAAATTGCAAATTTGAAAGGATTTCTTTGTGATAATCACAGCAATTTGAAACACGATAGCTTTAAAATTTTTTTTTTTTTATTTAGATTTCTTATGAATTTGAAATACTTCATATTCGTTTACGAAACAATATTGACCAGATCTAGTGGTCCAATACCAATTGATTTTCGTAACAACTATCATTATGATCATTATGATAAGTACGGCACCCATTAATTTGGTTATTATTATTATTATAAAACATATCAAGATAACAGCCACCAAAATTTATGCCGAAATAAGTACTATTATTATAAATAGCATATGCTGGATTTTTGACACGACTTAAAATAGAATTTTGGATTGCATCGTTTTTTAATGAAAAAATAAAGCTATCTTGGCAAATAGCATAAGAACCGTCTTTACTATTATCCCATTCAACTGGATTATATCCACCAAAAATTCTTTCAATATTATCATTGACTTTCACATTTATAACCGTAACAGTATTTGCTTTCTTATTGCATAAATTCCAAAATGATTCACGGTTAAATCTATCTCTACTTCCACGAAGAAGCAATTTAAATTCGTACGGATTATTACTTGTGTTATATGTAAAGGTATTTTTATCAATCCATGATGCAATTTCAGCTGCATGTTCTTCATTAATAACGGTTGAAAATGGTTCGTTTGATCTTGATGGTAAGTCTGATTTTAAGATAATACGAGGTGGTAGAATTGTTGAGGTAATTTCATGATCAGGTAATAAATGACTTTTACCCAAATCTTTCCAAAGTTTTTTTTTCAAGAATTTGAGAATAAGGAAATACGTAATTTCCAACATCTTTGGCAGACATCTGAAAGTAACGGAATAGGATAAACAATTTTTTAGAGTAATCTTTAAAGCTGTAAAATTTTCATCAGACCAGTCTTCAGGATCAGACGGCAAATTAGGATTTTGTGCAATTCCCCACTTTATAATATAATTCCAAATTTTTATTTCTTCCATTTGTAAATCATCACGTTTAATAAGTGAAATTAATGCATTTTCATTAAGAGAACTAAAATCTTCAGAATCAAAAATAATGTTTGGATGTTTTACCAAAATGTTGTTGCTCCATTTTTGTAGTTCTTCTAGATTATTATTTTCAAAGCATGTTTTATAAACATAAGAAAAATGAGTGCGTAACCAGTGAGCTTTAGACTCGATTAAATAAGTTTCAAGTGATCCAACTAACTCTTCAAGAAGGAGCTTATCAGCAACTAAAATAAGATCAAAAATAAATTGATTATCAAAGGTTTCCAAAGAAATAGAGCCTCCGTAGATATACCTTAACATTAAATTAAATTTATATATGTAAGTTAGCAGTTAGAGTAATTATAGGATTAAATATGAATTAAAGATACTGTATTACATGACTCACTTAATAATTATTTCGAATTGTTGAATAGTAATATGCGATTCTAAATCAATTTTCATAATGCTATTGGCATCTTTCAAACTATCTTTTAATTTGTTCTGAAAATAAAAAGACCTGCATTTCAAAATGGCTGAATGTGCCTTAAATTCTTTTATGTTTGTAGATTTTCCTACTTTAATGATAACATTAAAGTCAATCTCTTTTTCAAGGAGTTCAATATAATTATTTGAAAGTTTTTCAAAGTGTTTAATTGTCATTTTTCTGATAAGCTCGGTAGAGTTTTCTGATACAGTATTGCAGTACTATACATAAAAATAGGCAAAGAACTGTGATACAACATTTCATATGTACCATAATAAAATTCGTGTGTAACGGGATAATTTTATACATTTTTATAAAACTCGCCTATGGTGGTTTTGTACATATGTTTTTATAGATTTTTTTTCTCAATTTTTGTAGGTTTTAATATAAAATTTTTATCAAATTTTTCATGTTAGGTTTGAGTTGGGAAAGAATTAAGGGTGCCGTCAAACACCAGTAGAAATAAATTATTCGGTCAAGCAAATTCATTATCGCAATGAAAAAAATAATGGTTAGAGCCCATCTTTTTTTAGGAGTCGCTAAAATTTAGCATCTACATTTCGTGACATACATCTTTGGCAACATTACCGTAAGGATTAATTAATCATAGTGTTTACACATGACTTCATAACCTCTATAACTAGCCAAGCACATTGGGAGAGATGCTTGAGAGCACCCTAATTAGCCAGTTTTCAAATAATGTAATATAAGCAGTGTTTAAAATTAGATTTTATATATTTAAGGTAAAGCCTTGCTTAGGGATTGTGCATGGCAAAAAAATTTGGCATGCCATGGGGCATGCCACTTAACAATCTTCATGCCAGAATGCCACCCTGGCATGCCAATGGCACACTATAATATCAACTCATCCAAAATCCCAATTTTCTAACAATTCGGTTCATATTTTGTGTTCGTTGACTATCTACTATTCTGAAATTTCCTGTCAATAAATGAATGCATATATTGATTATATATAAGTGGCATGCCCTATATCTATTTTCTTTTAAAGCATGCACTATGGCATGCCACCCATGATGGCATGCCCTTGACTGCTGTGCCACACTCCCTTGTCTTGCCTCATACTTTATTAATATATGCATTACTGTAAATGTACAATTATTCATACAAATTTGAGACCTAGACATTTCATTTATAATCTAAACTTATCAGATTAGCCTTGTCCTACTCTCATATCTTACTTGAATTTATATATTGTTTTTTGGATTATCTAACTAATAAATCCGTTACATCTTTTAAACTAATTACAGTTGACTCCCAAATTTGGTATCTTTACAATCTAGGGGCCTTGTAATATCACAGCTACGTCAAGCTTAATGAGTTCTCACTTTGATCGGAAATTATAGATGCAGACTTATTACATTACTTAGTTGTCCTATATAAAAAATCAGTTTATAAAATAAAGCACAAGTGAGACGTAACTAGTGGAGTAAATAAGTCTGCATCTATATTGGCAATAAGAAACTGGGCCTTTGATATCGATTGTAGATCATATGCCTTGCTAAATATTTAATAACAGGTAGTTATAGTGCAGTCTGCAAATTTTGTATGATGCTCAATTATAACCACTTTTAAATTTTTGTCCTTTGATATTCTAATCGCTAATATAATTGCCTATTTTTTAGGGATTGGAACCACCTAAAATTTTTCTTAATCATTTAATTGTTTAACCGTTTAACCGTTTAATTTGGCCAGTATTAAAATAATTCTTGCCGACGACCAACATAATTCTGCCCAGATTTATAGAGCAATTTTTAAACGGTTAAACGGTTCCAATCCCTACTTTTTTTTGTGCACTTATACTACCAAAATAGTGCTTCTAGCTATTTAAATATAATTTATGGACATTTTTAGGCATCTCTGGTCAGAGATATATAAATTATATATCTCTGGCCTATTAACCAATTAAAATTAAGAAAAGTCACGTGATCCATTTTTCCAGATCACCAGTTGATCGAAAGCGTTTGTGAAACCTGACATCTGACCTCACCTTATGGACTTAATTACCAGCCAATCAAATTTGAATGCATAAAAGCAAAAAAAAAAATTTACATACTGTATTGGTGTGTAATAACGCACTATTTTGGGGGTCGTTTAAAGCTGTGTCTATCACATGACATAGAGCAAATAGGATTGTTTTTTGATCGACACAGATCAGCCCGAAGAGATGCAAACAGCGAAAAAAAAGTGAAAGTTGCAAAAATACAAGAACAACAGTCTAAACCCATCTTAGTGCATTAATAAAAAATGTTAGGGTGACAATTTTACTATAAGACATGTCCTAAACCTAACCCCAAACTAACCCTTACCCTAACTTTAATTAAAAAACCAAAAACATGTGACTAGACACGTCCCTATTTTGGGACGAATTCGAATCATTTTATAAATTTGGGTTACAAGAAAAGCCCTACTTTTATTGCTTAAAAATTCAAAGATATGTAATATGGTACATTTGAAGTTTCGATATAAAAGTTTATTTATTATTATATACAATCTAAATAATATTTATGATCTGCACAATATGCTACATACTACAAGAATTACAACCCAAAATGCATATGTTAATACTCTACTACTACTACAACAGTGACACAAATCAATGACAAAAACCAGATGAAAGAAATGGCAAAATAACACCTAATTAAAAAAAAGTGGTAGTTTAATCACATCAACGATGAAATATACTACCAACGAAACAAAACTACATCAGCAAATTTTTTATATAGATATATATCGATTACTAACCGGTAAGATATATATCGATAATTAACACCCTGTCGATTTCTATCGATAGTGATAGTAATTGATATATGGGGGTGAGTCAGTAGAAAAGTGACAAATTTTTTCTAAGTAAAAGTTTTCTTGACTTTAAGCTTAAATATTTTAACAACTAGATTAATAAATTTAATAATTTTTTTTTATTTTAATTCTATATAATTTCAAGATTAAAATAAAAAAATTTTTAGCAAATTTGATTAAATAGTTGTTAAGATATTTTAATTTAAAAATTAAAAAAATTTTACTAAAAATGATTTGTCCCTTTTCTACTGACTCACCCCCATATATCCGGATAATCGATATATATTGAATATGATATCAATTAATAATTATTATATTCATATAATCATGCTTTTTGAACATTTTACAGGTTTTCGCAAGTTTTCGCAAGTTTCGCAATTTAATTATAAAAATTTTTTTATTTATTATTATTATATGTATAATATTTTAATTTATTAAATATACAATATTCACAAGTTTTCGCTATATAATATAAAATTTTATTTTTTTATTATATATTATATTTTAAATATTACATATATTATATATTATTATAAAAAAAATAACAAAAAAAAATAATCCAAAAAAAACGAAACCAAAAAAATTAAAAAAATGAAAACAAAAAAAATAAACTATTATATTCTTTATATTCGCTCATATTTGCTTATATCTGCTTATATTTATTTATATTTACTACTTCTTTCAAAGTACCAGAAAGTTAGATTGTTTTCTTGCAAAGTTCTGAACAAAGTAAGAATAAATAAAATAAAATAAAATAAAAAAAATAAGTAAAAAAAAACAAACAAAAAACAAAAAACAAAATCGAAAAAATAAAAAAAACAAAAACAAAAAAAATAAACTATTATATTTCGCTCATATTCGCCTATATTCGATTATATTTATTTATATTCGTGACTTCTTGCAAAGTACCAGAGATGTTAAAATTGGTGTTCTTGTAAAGTGCCGGAAAGTCAAGTCATTTTCTTGCAAAGTTTCAAAAGAAGTAAAGGATAAATAAAATAAAATAAAGTTAAAAAATAAGTAAAAAAAAAGAAAACAAACAAAAAACAAAAATGTAAGCAAACTAAATAAAAAATAAACAAAGCCCCAAATTTCCATTTCGAGTTCGTGTTTTTGCAATTTAGAAATCGTTGAAGGTTTTCACAATGTGCTGGAATAAAATAAGAGCGTTAGTTCATGCCGACCCGTCGCCATGGTGACCCTGTGATCGGCCAACCAAAAGCGATCACGTGGTTGGTTTTTTTTTATTAAAAAAATTTTTTTTAAGTTTTTTTATTATTAAAAAATTTTTTATTATTAAAAAACGTTTTTATTTATTTTATTAATAAGTTTTTTTTTTTTTACAAAAAAATAGGACTAAAACGACAAGAAAAACGAATAAAGCAGAAGAAATCAGTATAAAAACAGGGCGAAAAACGGCAAGAAACAAGATGAATAAAGCAGAAAAAATGTGCGAAAACGGCAAGAAACAACGACGAATGAAACGGTGAAAACGGACAAAATAACGAACAAACGCTTCATAAAGAACCCACGAAGAACTCACTAAAGAACCTACCAAAATCGAATTTACTGGATGCACAACGAACTTATGTAAGAACCTGAAAAATGACCAAGTTACTAAAGAACTACCAAAAACGACAAAAAACTTACTAAAGAACCCAAGACGAACTTACCACTAAAAATCGACGAAGAATCTACTGGAAACCACGAAGAATCTACCAAAAATCGATGAAAGAACCCATGACGAACTTACCAAAGAACTTGCTAAAGAAACCAAAAAATGGCAAACAACTTGCGAAAAGACCCCGCCAAAAATGACAAACTTACTAAAGAATCCACCGAAAAAAAACGACAAGCAGAAGTTCTGGAAGACCCACAGAAACGCGAAGAATCTAAGAAATGAATATGCAAAGCATACCAAAATACGAAGAACTTAAAAAAAAACCTACCAAACTGCCAAAAACCCAACCAAAAAATGGCAAACAACTGCTGAAAGAACCCGTCAAAATAACAAACTTGCTAAAGAACCCACCGAAAAATGACGAGCAGAACTTACTAGAAAATCTACAAAAATGCAGAAAAATCTAAAAAAACAAACCGAAATACGCGAAGACATAACGAAGAACTTAAAGAAAAAAACACCTACCAAACGAAGGAATCCACGATCCAAATGCGACTCCATAACAGCTTCAAGGCTCCAACGACGGCATCAGGACCCTAAAGACGGTTTCAACTACAGCTCCAACTACGGCTCCAACGACGGCTCTAGCGACGACTTTCAAAAAAAAAATATCATTAGAATAAAAAACAAAAAAAAAAATAAACAAAAAAAAATCTTATCTTATTTATATGATCGCTATGATTGGCTGATCATATAGGGGTCACTATAGCGACGGGTCAGCATGAATAATTTTTCATAAAATAATTAATAAAAATAAAAAAAAACAAAAACAAAAAACATGAAACGAAAAAATGAAACCTTGCAAAAACTTGCAAAAACTTGCGAAAACTTGCGTCCTTGAACTTTCAAAATTGCTAAAGAAGGTAGTTGTATGTTCTTGCAAAGGGTCAAAAGGCTGAGTTAGCTTGCGCTAAGTACTGAAAAGCCGCTAGATTTCTTGCAAAGTGCTAGTATAAAGTGTAGAAATAAAATAAAAAAATTAAAAAATAAAAAAAAATATAAATAAAAAAAAACAAAACGAAACTAAATGAAACAAAATGAAACTAAACGAAACTAAACAAAACCAAAAAAATACAAAAGAAAACAAAAAACAATGTAAAATTAATAGAAGATCTAAATTATAAACAAAAAAAACAAAGATCTAATCCGATCTTGTGGTACAATTATCAAAAATTATCAAAACATTTCGAAAATATTAGTCAAACGTGTCCTTGATATGTTCTAGGTTATAGATTTGCTGATCCCAAAATATTTTAAAAGTATTCAAAATATTAAAAAAAAAAGAAAGAGAAAAAAAGAAAGAGAAAAAAGAAAAAAAAAGAGAGAGGGGAAAAAGGGAGAGAGGTAAAAGAATGAGAGGGTAAAAATCGTTAAAAACGCTTTTTTTTTAAGTTTTTTTTTATTTTGTGGTATATATTTTTATGATCTAGGACACGTTACAGATTAGATGGGCATAGGAATTTTTTTAAAAAATTTTTTTTTTTTACCCGGTGATTCAAAACACTATGTAATTGTTAAAGATCTGTTAATTGTTATATATCGTTTCAAATAATTCTGATTATAATCGATTTATAGATATATAATGATTTAATATAAAAAATGATATATATCGATTTAGATATATATCAATTTTTATCCAGTTAATCGATATATAGCGATATTTTATAATCGATATAAAACGATTAAGTGTTATATATCGATCAATATATATATAAAATTTTCTGATATACAGCAAAGAATCCACACTAGCAATATCAATACGGAAGAGTATTAAACTACTTATCACCACAATAAAAAACTAGATGAAAGAAATGCCAAAATAATGCCTAATTAAAAAAAAAGTAGTAGTTTAGTCTTATCAATAATGAAATGTACCACCAAGGAAACAAAACTATAGCAAAGAATTTGCACTAGCTCAATGGAAGAGTACTAAACTAATTACTATCATTATAATGGTGACACCAAGCAATGTAGAAAGACCAGATAATAGAAACAATGCCTAATTGAAAAAAGTGATAGTTTAATCACATTAACAATAAAATATACTACTAACAAAACAAAACCTGCAGCGAAGAATTTGTACTAGCAATATCAATGTGGAAGAGTACTAAACTACTTATCACTACTACAATAGCAACACCAAGCAATAACGAAAGACCAGACAAAAGAAACACAAAAATGATGCCTAATTGAAAAAAAGTAGTAGTTTAATCATATTAACGATGAAATATACTACCAAGAAAACAAAACTATAGAAAGAATCTGCACCAGCTCAATATGAAAAAGTACTAAACTACTTACTACCACTACAATGGCGATACCAATCAATGTGAAAGACCAGACAAAAAAACAACCTCTAATTGAAAAAAAGTGGTAGTTTAATCACATCAACGATGAAATATACTACCACAAAACTATAGTAAAGCAACGTCAGTGCGAAAGAGTATTAAACTACTTATTACCACTACAACAGCAACGTCAAAAGACCAAACAAAAGAAATGCTGAAATAATGCCTAATTAAAAAATAAAGTGGTAGTTTAATCATATTAGTGATAAAATATACAACCAATAAAACAAAACTACAGTGAAGAATCTGCACCAGCAATGTCAACACGAAAGAACTACTTATCGCTACTACAATAGCGACACCAAGCAATGATGAAAGACTAGGCGAAAAAATGCCAAAATGACACCTAATTGAAAAAATAGTAGTTTAATCACATCTACAATGAAATATAATACCAACGAAAACAAAATTATAGTGAAGAAACTGCACCAGCTTAATGTAAACAAGTACTGTACTAAATTACTTACTACTACTACAACGGTGACACCAATCAACGTCGAAAGACCAGATGAAAGAAATTGAAAAAAACTGATAGTTTACTACCACAAAACTACAGTAAAGCAAAGTTAATACGGAAAAGTATTAAACTACTTATTACACTACAAGGGCGACGTTAAAAAACCAGGCTAGTGTTCTGACTCATTATAAAAATCCCAACCTGGGTCACCTGCAGGTGGGTTATCTGGGTCACCCAAATGAATACTAGTAATGGAAAAGATTCTTCTACGGGTCACCTGTGGGTGACCACCCAGGTAACCCAGGTGAGTCCCCTCAATATAATTTGATCAGTTTGTTTAAATGATTTTATAATGTTCCAAGATAATGTATTATGAATTTCAGAGAAGTTTACAAGTGATTGTGTGATTTTTATTATTTTTATTTAATATATATCGATCATCAAATCAAGAATATTGAAGTATATACGTAAGTAATTAATATATATGTTCATTCAATTTTTGCCAAATCTTATTGCTATACCTACTACAGTAAATGATTTACATTTTTACTATTTATATCGAAACAAGATTCAAAGAGCCAAAACAAAAGATTCTTGAAATGCTACCACAACTTTGAAACAAAAACAATGGACTTTAATTCGTTACTATGCCATGTAAATTATGGAATTATGATGAAAGACCCTTGAACTGTCTCGCTTTAATTATAAAGCCAAAAACAAAAAGTTATTGCATTGTTACTATAGTGCGAACTATAAACAAAAGGGCTGTTGAACTGCCACTGCAGTTATGAAGCCAAAAAAGAAGTCTTTAAGCTGCTATAGTAGCTGCGGAACCAAAAACGAAGGCTGTATACCACTGCATCAAAGCTTACTTGTAACCACCATTTAACCATTTAATATCATTTTTTAACTAAAGTTAATATACTTAAGATATAGTCTTTTTTGGTTTCCTCTAGCCTTCTTAAGCTAAAAATTTAACCTTTTAGTTTAAAATAGAAAAGTATGAGGTGAAATGTCACATCTTCTTTCTGTAGCAGTTTAATGGTTAGCCCTGACTGTAAGTGATAGGCTTGCCCTATTGCATAGATTATTAGATGATTAGTTAGAAATTTTAAATATAGTATTTCTTTATATATCATTCTGATATAATTGTAACTTACTATCCTATTTCTGTACTTGACATTAATAAATAAAAAAAAAAAAA
>QKWP01000898.1:103345-128235 GCA_003550325.1 Gigaspora rosea | reverse complement strand
AAAAAAAAAAAAAAAAAAAAAAAAAAAAAAAAAAAAAAAAAAAAAAAAAAAAAAAAAAAAAAAAAAAAAAAAAAAAAAAAGATATAGTCTTTTAGGAAAAAAGTCTAGGTGAGTACAATAGAGCTAGCCTTTACTACAAGCCAAGCAATAGCAAAAAGAAAGATAACTTTCTCTACTAACCAATAGCCCTTAAATATCATTGAAAGCAACTTGCCTATCATAGTTACTCATCTTTTATGTTATCAAAATATTGATCATCACTAATTGAACATGTGATCTGATAAAGTCATCTGAATTCGCAATAATGATCGCTCTGTCACTAGCTTTTTATGAACTACAAAAATCGCTAAGAAAATTAGTGAATATCAGATAATCTGGGCGGCAAAAAATCAACGTTGTGTATATTATTACAGTATTAAATAAAATTAACCTTTTAGTTTTTAAAAAATTTTAAAATTAAATTCTGATCAAAAATTTACGAAAAATAAAAAAAACTAGAAATCAATCATCTAAATCTTTGGTAGATTGTAATGTTTTTTAATATTTGCTAATATATTTGCTATTTTTATTAATCCTTTTCTTTTTATCTATTGTAGAACTTTCAAATTACTAGTTAAATTTTAATGATATATGAATATGCTATCATAGTAAATTAGATTTATGCGCAGATTATGATATTGCAATTATGGATGACCCATGAGTAACTCATGGGTGACCCATGGGTTGACCACTCGGGTCTATAATTTAAACCTGGTCACCCGCCCACCCGCGAGTGACCCAGATGAGGCCTACTCGGGTCTGAACACTAGACCAGACAAAAAAAACACCAAAATAATGCCTAAATGAAAAAAAATAGTAGTTTAAATCACATCAATGATGAAATATAATACTAACAAACCAAAACTACAGCGAAGAACCCGCACTAGAACATCAATGTGGAAGAACTACTTACCACCACTATAACAGTGATACCAAGCAACGACGAAAGACCAGGTGAAAGAAATGCCAAAATAATGCCTAATTGAAAAAAATAGTAGTTTAATCAACGGCAAAATGTACTACTAACAAAAACAAAACTATAGCGAAGAATCTGCACTAGCAATATTAACATGAAAGAGTACTAAGCTACTTACTATCAGCATTTGCGACATATTATAAATGACTGTACTAGCAGTGAAAGGAGACAGTGAATAAAAAAAATTAATAAGCGAAAGCGAAAGAAAAACAAAAAAACACAACTATCAAAAGATAATCAATTATTGTGCTATGTAAAAAAATCTGCACTTATCTATTCAGATCTGGAAAGGGTATGGCAAGATTGTTCAATCTTGCATCAGCACTCAGATTAATACATGAATTATAATCATGTGATTTTGTCACCTTTTGATTGGCTAAATAGGCCAGAAATATATAAGCAATATATCTCTGACCAGAGATGCCTAGAATTTCCCATAATTTATATATATTTCAAGATCTCTATTTTTGGATTTAATAATCTTTTCTATTTAATAATATACATAGAACTACTATTGAAGATTTATATTTCAAGCTAATTTTTGTAATCCTGTTACAATTTAGTTCGTATCTTAAATCACTATCTTATTATTAGTAGTATAATGCTATAGAATTAACTAATACTATAATTAGAGTATTATTATTAAAACTATAATTACTATACTCTTATAGAGTTTATATATGGGCCCTCAAAAGTAGAAACCAGACAATTTGCCAAATCACAGGTTTTGAGAAAATCGCCAAAAACTATTTTGTTATACAAGATCAAAACAATCTAAAAATAGTATATTCATAATTAACAAACCTGTTTAAACTGGATTATTAGATCTGTAGACCTGTAGATTGCTTTTAAAATCTCAGTAAATATATTTTTAGATTATAGTGTCAAAAGCTTTTAACCATTGTATTACAAAACTTTATTAAATGATTAATTAGGCTTTCATTATTAAGTAAAAAAGTTTGGGCTTTAAATTTTACACCTAATCAATCAAACAGGTTGATTTTCAAAAAATTGTCAAATTGTCTGGTTTCTACTTTTGAGGGCCCATATATTTTAGTTTTTACTATTTGTACTTGAATTTTTTATATAAAAAAAATAATTAAATTATATTTTAGATTTTACTATATAGGGAGGTGTCAATTAAAACACGGCTTATGGCATTTTTTGCAAAAATGAGTTAACAATACTATCAAATAAAGCATGTGTTTGACTATGTAATTTAGCATTTAAAGCATCGATTTACATAATAAAATTTTTGTTGATGCCTATTTTTCTAAATGCCATATATAAATAGAAGCGATCTAAAAATAGATTTTAGAAATTAGCTTGTTGATCCTTGTTGCATAGTTATAGAAAAGAGCTTGTATGATTGGTTAATTCATGTAGATCAAACAGGCTATACTAATAATAGATCACCGTTGTTGTTGTTACACTAAATTTAAAATGTAATTTTCTCAAAATGGAAAAAATGCTATAAGCCGTGTTTTAATTGACACCTTCCCATATATACTTAAATTTTTTATATAAAAAATAATTAAATTATATTTTTATTTTAAAATATCATAATGGTAATAAAAATAAATTTTTTTAGTTTTATAATTATTATAATGATAAATATAAATAATCTAATAAGTACAGTATTTAGTATAATCTGAAATTGGTATTTTTATTAGTTGTAAATATATAAAATTATTATTTTATATAATTTTAAATAAATAGCTTTTTGAAAAATAATTAATAAAAAATTAGATACAGTCAGCCTCTCAGAACTGATTCTGTCAAAACTGATAACCTGCCAAAATTGGTTAAAAATCAATTCCCATATCTGTTCCATAAGTAATAACTGATAACCTGCTATTTCCGATATCTGATAGCCTTTATGTATAAATTTCTGATTTTTGGATAGAGTCACCTAACATGTATCCAATCAAATCACATAAAATTGATACAGATGGGTTCGTTCATGATGATCATGTGATCAGAATATTAATCTTAGGATTTTTTTGTCCATGATATAACATGATTAAACAGTTCACAGGTCTTCAAGGTCACAAATAATTCTGTTTTCTGCTCCAATTAGGCCCAGAAATTGTTCAATCTTGCAATTTGATTGGTCGACACGCATCCGCATTTCACATGATATTGTCAAATCTGATTACCTCTCAAAACCGATACTAAACCTATCCACTATGCATACCTGTTCTGAGAGGGCTGACTGTATATATATATTTTTTACAACTAGTTTTTAGAAGTTTGATACCTTTTTAATTATAATTATAACTTTATTTATATATCTGCATTAATATTAAAAAAAAAATTTAAATAGAATTCTAAAAAAAAATATTTTTTAAATATTTAAAAATAAAAAGTATTTTAGAAAACTTTTTAAGTTTATTAATTTATTTATATCTTTAATATAGCTAACTTAAGCTATATTTTTTAAATTTAAGATTTTTAAAAAAACAAGTACAGTTGGCCCTTTCAGAGCCAGTATGCATAGTAAACAGGTTTAGTATCAGTTTTGAAAGGTAATCAGATTTGATAATATGGGCTCTCAAAAGTAGAAACCAAGGAATTTGGCTGATCACGAGTTTTGAGAAAATTGGTAAAAACTATTTTTTGCACAAAACAAAACAATCTAAAATTAGGTTTTTCATAATTAACAAACCTGTTTAAACAGGATTATTAGATCTGTATATTTTGTATTACTATTGTTAAATCTCAGTAAATCTATTTTTAGATTATAGCCTTAAAGGCTTTCAACCGTTATATCGCAAAAATTTATTAAATAATCAGACTTTCATTATTAAATAAAAAAGATTGGGCCTAAAATTTTATACCTAATCAATCAAACAGATCAATTTTCAAAAAATAGTCAAATTCCTTGGTTTCTACTTTTGAAAACTCATATCATGTAAAATGCGGACACGCATTGACCAGTCAAATTGCAAGTTTGAACAATTTTTCAGGCCTAATCAGAGCAGAAAATGAAATTGCTTGTAATCTCGAAAACCTGTGAACTGTTTAATCACGTTATACTATAGATGGAAAAATTCTAAAATCAATAGTCTGATCACATGATCGTTGTGAACGAACCCATCTATATCAATTTTATGTGATTTGATTGGATACATGTTAGGTGACTCTATCCAAAAATCAAAAATATATATAAAGGCTATCAGATATTAGAAATAGCAAGTTATTAGTTATTACTTATGAAACGGATATGGTAGATTGATTTTTAACTGATTTTGGCAGGTTATTGGTTTTGACAGAATCAGTTCTAAGAGGGCTAACTGTAATGAGTTTGAAAAAATATTAATTAAAAAAAGAAAATAAAAAACAAATATATTCTCGTAGTAAAAAATAAATAACCTTTTCTTTAAATTTGATGATCTTGCTTCTTTTTATTAAAAACTAGTATTTTTGTTATATTATATATCAAGTACAAAATAATTACTTTTATATTTTTCTACCAAAAACAAAATCACCAAGTTATATATACTCAATATAATCTGTTATAACAATGATATATTTCAATTAAAAGCTCTAACTTATACCAAATGCCCTTCTATTATTAACTAGCTATTTGCTTTATTAAGATTATTCATTTTTTAAAATTTTTATTCTTTATAAAAAGTATATAAAAAAATAAAAGTAAAAAAAAAACTAACTCTCCCCTGTACATCACTGCAAATTGTAAAAACAAACAAACAAACAGCGGAAAGTTTGACACACCCTCGCACGGCACATATATTTTAAGTAATTAATTAACTTGTAGCATCATTTGTAACCTACCATCATCCCACTCCACAATCGCTAGGAAGAGAAACCGAACAACAGACTTCGGCACACCAACTTCCTTCGAAAAATTGTTGCTGACTTTGTCGGTAACACTTCATTCTTGCACACAAATAGGAAAGTTCTACAACATGGACCACATGGAAACAGATCTCCCAGACCCTCAATATCATGATACCCAACGTCCGACAAAGAAAACCCGTAATACACAACCTCTCCATGATGTAGATGTAACTTTCACTTCACCTATTCCCGCTATAGAAAATGCAGCAAAAAGTGGCGATTCCAGCCTACCCCCTCAAAATCTAGAAATGACATCATCATTGTGCCTAGCAACAAAACAAACTGAATCGGGTGAGAACCCGGACCAGACCTCTGCACCCTTGCCCCTTTTAGAAAATTCCCAGTTCCTAACTGATAAAAATTCCCATTTGGTCCCGATCCCCTGCGGGCCCTCCAAAATTGATGATAACCCGATCTTTACCGATAGCCAAAATGAGAATGATGAGAATCCGACTCACACCGTTACCCAAAGTGATAACATTATGGAAATTGACCAACAGGATGCACTATCAACCGGCACGATTCTAGACGATGTACCTAACCCCAAAACTTATAGCCAAGCATTAACCGGAGATAATGCCCCACGTCGTAAACAAAATCCAGAACTAACCACATTAATCGACAAATGGATCAACCAATTCAGATCAGAACTAGCTTAACTTAAAGAAACTCCATTTGATGCTACCTACTGGACACGTGAAAAAATCATTACTGCTTTCGATAACCCAATCGAGCTGAGGGATTTGATCTACCACAAAATGCAAACCAAACCAACCCTAGAATATATTCCCCAGGCAATAAAGCTGAAGCTTAAACATAAAGACCGAGCATTTTTCCGCACGTTTACAAGAAGACACGACACACGTCCTCATTACCAGTTACAATTCCAAGAACTGTTAAATGACGCAATTGCAAAATACAAACAAATACATAACGCACACTTGATCAACAAAGAAAACAAAGATCAAATATCAGATATGCTAAGAAAAAAATTGGCCCTGGACTTCTGGACCAATCTAAACTTCACTACTATTGACACATACTAAATCACCTGCTATACTCTCTATATAGCCGGATTTGCAAAAATAAAAACCACCTTGGATTTTGACACTATACGTACTGCAGCAGACAAAGCCCGTACCAAACTTCTAACTGACTTACTGGACCTGCCTGAAAACATCCCTGTACAAATACAAAAAATTCTACCATTCTACCTCCCTCTCACTAACAGGAAACATGTACGAGCGGTAGCAATTACACTAAGACAACACTACAGGTTCGAGCGACTACCCGATGCTTACATTGCCGACCAGTGTGAACCACTTCCGGAACTCCCAGAATGGTTAAATAAAGAAACTCGAAAATTTTTCCCGATTACACACAGAGCTAACCTAAAAAAAGTATACGGATACAAACAACAATTGCAGCAATATTATATCTTCTCTAAGCTTCCAGACTCGTACTTCGACCTACCACCCAAAAAAATTCCTCTCCCTTTGACCCCACAAGAACTCACTCCTCGCTTCAGAGGGCAATTTCCCTTTTTCCCTAGAGACGCAGACCATTTTAAGGAACAAGTCAACAAGCTGAGAACGGTCTATGCTTTCGAAAGGCTTCCCAATTACTACCTTATTAGCAAAAAACTTCTACCTATTGATCCAAATAACCTCGTATTAAACACCCAATTTACTTTCCCTATTACAGACCAGAACCATACACGCATTTCCTACAAGTAATCCCTAGATACTACGCTCTACCAGAGCCACTCACCGAAGCATACATAAGCTTCAATTATACTGACAAACCGGAACTCCCAACGGACCCGGCATTGGTAACAAAGATCAACCTAACTCTCCCGATCGTTACTCCAAAGGAGCTAGTCATAGCTGCTCGAGCACTACGGGAACACTACTTCTTCCGAGCTATTCCAAAGGACTGGATCCAAATACCTGACAAACAGACAGACATAAATGACAATGGCTTTCCTGCTGCTATTGAACAACTAAATTAACAAATTCAACAACATAACCTTCCAACCAAATAGAAATTCCCCATTGACAAACAAGAAGAATTCCCTGAAGCTGCAGACTTTCTACGCAGAACCTTTTTGGTAGAAACAATCCCCGAATTTGTTTTCACTATCTCATCTTTCCCACCCCCTGGCTGGTACATCTTCATTAATGACAACAGTACTGATACGATCATGATAGAAACACCAAAACTTAACGATGGGGCAATCCCCATGGTACCGGAACAAGATCAAACCAATATCATTTATGAGTAATTCACAAACCCTACTTCCCCCGGACACTTCCGACCTACACAACGATTCTACCAACAACGATCAATCTGAACTTATAAATCCTAAAGAACAAATAAACTTAGCCACTCACAACATTAGAGGACTCAATAATCTAACCAAACTTCACCTTTGGCTAGATTACTGCCTACAAGAAAAACTACACATAATTAGCCTTACAGAAACCAAGTTAAAAGATAATCCTAGGGCCTACACGAACCCCCACTACAAAATTTTCGTTTCTAATTTCCAACCTACTTCTCCACAAAACAGAGAAACCAGTATGGGCACTGCCCTTCTCTTCCACAACTCCCTACAGCCCTATATACACGATATTAATATTTATCCCAGCACTTCTATCTACGTTGATTTCTTCTTTCCTGGAAATAAAACCCGCATCATCTCTACCTACTTACCATCTAACAATACTGACCTCTTAGCTCGCACCCAAAAACAATTATCACTCTGGATTCTAGAAGCTAAAAGGAAACAATGGCATATATTGTTACTGGGAGATTTCAATGCCAATTTTGGCTCACATAAAAAATGCCGCCTACCGATCTTCTCTGACTTGCTTTCCAACAACATAACCAGCTTGATGGACTTCCACAAAATCACTGACCCCACTTGGCACGGAAGAGGGCTTAGCTCCCAAATCGATGACATCTGGGTTTCTCCACAAATTCTTTTAAACTTCGACCCTCCTCAGCTAACTAATTCCGCTGGTATTTCGGACAGTGACCACTGCATATTATCCTCTGTATGGTACACCAACTTCAACCCCGCCACTCCCCGAAATAAGAAAAGGAAACGGAAGATATTTTGTTATGAAAGAACAACAATTGAAAACTGGGATGAGTTCAGTAATACGATCACTACTTTAATTTCCAAGGCTAACTTTCCATCAGATATAACTTCACCGGAACAACTAGATAAAACTTGGAATCTCTGGTCAAATGCAATATCACAGTCCGCACATAAACACATCCCAAAAACCACCACTATCTCGAAGCCCTTCCATGCCCTATCTCTTAAAGCGACACAGTTACACTCTGCATTAAAAAACATCAATAAATGCTTCCACCTCCTAAGCAAAGCTATGCCTCCCATGGCCCCATTATTCTTACTACAAACAATCAACAAACACCTAAATAAAGCACTCTCATTAGCACAACTTCCTTTACTCGCACTAACCCCGCTTGCTCTTTCCGCATTGCAATCTAATACTCACCACACTCATTATGCCACAACAATAATGTCCATCAAAGAAATCAGATCCACTATTTGGAAGGCCAGAAACGCAGAAACCTATCTACAACAAATGGAGAAAATCAAATTTTATACCAATCGTCGCTACAACGACTTCAAGGACAATACGGGAAGGATGATAAACAGTATCCTAAAAAAAGAAAAAGACCATATCAGTTTTGACAAAATTATCACAACCGAAACTATAATTACTGACCCAACCGAAATTAAAACAGCCACATCAGCTCATTTTAAAAATTGGACAAAACGTAATCCTACAAACGAAGAACACTGGGATGAATGGAAATCCCACTATGACCCTTTAGAATCTATACACCCCTCAATTTACTCTAACCTTCCTCTTCCCTTTACTCTGGACGAATTGATATCTACCATCTCGGCTGCTCCCAAGCATAAAGCGACAGGCCCAAACAACATCTCTAACGAAATGCTTCAACACATACCCAAATCGGCACTCGACAAGCTACTAGATATGTTCAATGCCTGCCTACGGCTAGAAAGAACACCTGGTTCCTGGTTGAAATCAAATATTTGGCCAATCCCGAAAAAAACCCGCTATAACTTTGATTTATGCAATACTCGCCCGATAACTCTAATCGATCACTCTAGAAAAATTTTCACTAAACTTCTTACCAACAGACTTTCTGACATACTTTTGAAACACCGAGTTCTCTCACCACTAAATTATGCAGCACTGCCCTTCCAATCGACCCTACAGCCAATTTCACAACTTTCCTCAATTATAGAAATAGCCACTACTCAGAAACAAGAACTCTGGCTCTTACTACAGGATATGTCAAAGGCTTTTGACTCTATACACATCCCAATGCTGAAGAAGGCCCTGACGAGAATTAAACTACCATCAACAATCATTAACCTTCTTATACATATCCTCTCCAACCGCTCTAATCAAGTTATAACCAACCTTGGATACACCAATTCCTACCCTGTAGAAGATGGAATCGACCAAGGAGAAACTATATCCCCGATTCTTTGGGTCATCTACTACGACCCCCTCATACGTCGTATCTCCACTGAATACCCAGGTTTCTCCCAAACACTTAGTACGCCTACCCAATCCAAAACCATCCATACCTCGATAATGGCATACATGGATGACTCTCTCTGGATAGCTCCGGATAAAGCTACCCTAGAAAAAATACTAAATATAGCCAACTCCTTTTATAAACTTACAAACATCACAGTTAACCCTACTAAATCAATCTTAGTCACAAACGCAAAAACAGACAACAAATCAATCAACTTCAACAACCAAACTATCACGGCAACTAACAACACTAAACCATTTAAATATTTAGGGGCATGGTTCTCTCTCAACCCCAACCCTTCTTCCACACAGAAAACCATCATATCCGAATTCAAACAGTGCATCGGAAGAATGCAAAAAGCGGTCATAACCGAAAAACAAGCAATTTATCTAATCAATAACGTTCTAATCCCCAGACTAGCATATAGACTATACAGCTCCTACCTTTCACCTAATCAACTCGATACTTTAACCCGACTTTATTCAAATCTGGTCAAATCTAAAGCAAAACTCGCCCGTGGCGTACCCAACTCGTTTCTCTTTCATCGGAGTATATACGGATTAAAAAACCTTATACAAGTCCAACCGACCTCTCTGGCCACTTCCCTACTAAAAAATATCAATCACCCCAGTTTCGAAACATCCTTTCTCAAACTTCGCTTACAGGAACTACAAGAATCCACCAAGTCTCAACATTCAATTCTACATGTGCTACCACTATTTCCAAGTGGCCAAGCTAGAACATATACAGCCCAAGCAATCTTTGCATTGCATACGCTCAATATCCAACTTACTCGCAATCCAGAAACTGACTGGCCCAAACCTCTACCAACTACTGGCACCTCTATCAACGAGATACTTAGATTCCATCCCAATGCGCAATCCCTAAAAGAAAAACTTAATACTCACAACATCAGATACATAGAACAATTTCTAAATTACAACAATAATGAACTACTCAACTGGAAAAATTTCCATCACAACATTTTAAAAATACCCCCAGGACGAACCCCCCGTTGGTTTACTGAAATACAGGATCTCATCTCCGCTAATGCCAACCCTTCGACACAACTTGTCCACCCCAATCCCTTTACATTAACCAAAAGAACACACAAAAAGAAATCTTGGATAATTACTTCTAACCTGCACATCGGTAGAACCAGCCGCTCTTCAAAATCGACTATATATATCCGTCATTACTTAAATCTCAACAACCAGGCATCCCCTTGCCCTGGTTGTAAACTAAAAGATACATCCCTAAATACAAAGAATTGCTACTTTAAATACGATACAAATTATACTTACATCATACAAGTATCCTCCGATAAGAACATCCATTCCAATCTCAAAGATATTGAATCTGCCCTTTCTACCTGTTACCCGAATAGAATATCTATTAGCACTCCTCTGACCGCTATGACAACTAACAGAGCCCGACCACTTAAGGCCTTCACAACATTCCCAATGGAAATCTGGGAGGAACTAGCTAAAACTCAAAACAAACACCGCTCAGTGAACATCTTTATCTCGACCACCATACCTCACAATAATCAAGCTACACCGTATGCAACTTGCTCACTTCAAAATACCTCGGCCACTTGGGGCTGTACCAACAAAAATTGGCCCAGCACTGCAAACTCAGCCCTTACTCTGTTTGCCTTCATATCTACAAGCTTCTTCCCTGGAACCACGATCTCTGTTACATCTAACAACCACAAATTCCTAACCTTACTACAACAGACATATGACAACCCATCGCACCGACTATTAAATCTGGAAAAGAAGCAACACGCCCCGATCTTGTTTATACTAAAAGCGATCATTATGAACCTAAAATTAAAATTCCGTTTCGATAAAGACCTAACCCACCCTCGCAAACCCGATAACTTCATGACACTGGACATCATACCACACCAATTACTATTCGACAAATACACGCCAAACCTTCTCAATACACCATGTCCACATACTCTTAAAACAATTTTAAAAGATATCATAGAAATAAATAATCACGCTCTTTGGACCAACCAAAATCGAATAAGTTACTGGATTAACCGATACCCAGACATACAAATTCGCCTCACTTTAGATTACCTTTCCTTCGAAGAACGACCTCTCTCTCTATCTACTAACCCAACACTCTCACAATTAAAGAACTTCAAAGTAAAATTACTAACCAATGAACTCCCCACCTTCAAGACTCTTCACGAACGTAGCCCCTCTAAATATCAAGACTACCGCTGTCCCCGTTGCCTTTCTTCAGAAGAAACTATCGCGCATCTTATCTCCTGTATTTCCAACAATTCCTCTCTTATCTCCCTCCTCAAGGATACTATTCAAGCCTTAGCAACAGAATTGAAACTGGATCTAGTTCAACCGGTGGACTTCACATCGTCCTTTATTAATCTTCATATCAACAATCAACTACCACTAGGCTTTATCACTGCGGTCACATTAGCGCCCTTCGCAAGACCTTCTGACAAACTCAAATATGCACCAGCTCTACACCATTTAATAATTAAAATGATCTATCACGAAATTTGGCTTCCCTCTAGACAAATTCGTCACGATCCAGTTATTCCAGCACCCACCCCTTTACCTAACCCTAATAGAAGTTACCAATATAATAATTCTAATAGACTTAGCACACCCTTCCAATCACGTTTAGACAAATACATCGCCCTCAGGCGTTCTTACCTATATAGCTTTGAAGACTGAGGTCTACCGACCCTAGCACAGCTTAGGTTGAGAGTAAATCAGCTCTTACCCCTACTTCCCTACAATTCCCTTTTGATGTATATTTGTATAATTTCTTAAGACGAATTAATAAAGAATTAGAGGATAGACCTCATTGTATAAAAAAAATAAAAAAAAATAAAAAAAAATAAAAGTAAAAAAAAAGATCTTCTGTAACTCTATTCACTGATTACATATACCAACAATACGCTAACACTTCAGAAGTAAAGTCTTAAAAAAACAGAAGAAATACCAACAAAGCCATGCAATCCGGCAGCTGTTATTTAGGGATATAGTTAACTGAATATCTGCTAACAGCTTTAGAGTTTGTCGCTCACCAAAAAATCAGCACTTGTCATTTAGAGGTAAAGTTCATAGACTACCTGCTGACAAGTTTAGAGTTTATCACTTACCACAACTAGAGAAGTACTTGAAGGATCTCTGTTGAATTTTGGACTATACAGAAAAAACTACTGTCCTTACTGTGGCTACAAGTAGGGGTCTTAATGGGTCGGGTTGGGTCGGGTTTGGGCCTGACCCGGGTCAGACCCACTTGGGTCAAAACCCGACCTGGGTCTGACCCGCCTCATAGCAAACCCGACCCGGGTCTGACCCGCCTCATGCCAAACCTGACCCGGGTCTGACCCGCATTGTGTCAAACCCAACCCAGGTCTGATCCAACCCAACCCAACCTGGGTTGACCCGGGTCAACGGGCCATATAGAGAAGCTTACAAATTTATGAGGTTATGCATTTAAATAAGCCATTCGAGTTATGAATAATTTTATATATTTTACAACACTTAGTGAATATAAAAACATTTTATAGTCTACGTCTGAAATGAGTTATTCAAGTTATGATATTTACTATTTAATTTCACTTATAGAACTTAGTAGTATAAAAAGCATTTATTAATCTAAGATCTAAACATTTATCATAATAATCCACGAATATAAAGGATGTTTATTAGTCTAAGTATTGAAATAAGATTCATAAATATTGACTGTTTAATTCACCATTTTTGCAATTTTTTTTGAGTCCCGTAAGTCCTGTGATTATAATACAGTAGTCACTTCGACTTAGTGTTCCGAGAGTGTTCCGAGTTGATAAAATTTTTCTAATTGATTAGTTGCCAACTATAATTGCAACTAATCGATTACGGATATCATGTGACTAAATAATCGATTAGTTGTTTAGTTGTTTAATTGTTTAGTTTGTAAGTTGTATAGTTGATATTGCAAAAAATATTTCATCTTTAAAATTATAGTAATGATACTTACAGATTTAGCAAAGCATTAGAAATTAAACCAAATAATGCATTTTCACAAAAGCATTAAGACTTCGTGGTAATCCGTTAAGCAGATGTAGTATCGCTTTCATATTTAATATATAATTACAAATTGAACCAGGCATGGGCAATTAAAAATAACTAGTTATAAATAGGCCGCTTTTCATAGGGGGTGCCTTATGTATGAGGCTTTGAATTTAAATATAGTAACTTATATTATTATCAAAATTTGCCGTATAATATGAATAAAAATTTAATTGTTTATTTGTTACATATAAATTTTAAGTTCATGTACGCATACAGACATAAACTTGATTAATCTATATATTACTAAAGTTCTAAATGTCTGTCTGCTTAAAGCGATCTGATTGGTCGAATTTGAGTACCGTACCATGATCAGAATCGTCATCAGGTGATCTAGCACAATAACTAATCTATATCTATCTTCTATTATTAAAATTCAGTCAATTTCGGTACTTATGTAACCAATCGTATATGTAAACAAGTTCAGAAGTGATAAACATATTGTATTCTTGCTCATTTCAACAAAGTTCATTTACTCTAGATAGACAAGAATTGTTAATTAAACTATTAATAAAAAATGACATGTATATAAATTGTAGGTAATATAAAAGATTAATGTATTCTACACGTATATATAAAACAAGTGCTAAAATTTGATCACAAACACAACTATCGACGCGATTTCAATTATCTGATCCGGTTCGTTATTCATGAGTGCTGACTTATATTATTAAAAAAAATAATATGTATTTCTTATAAAGATAAGTTTTCAACATACCCATATAATAACTATCTTATTGCGCGGTGTCTGACGTAACAATCCCGTGCCAATAAATAAATGAAAAAAGCACAGGTTGTCACATAAGACCCGTACAATAAACTTGATTAAAAATGGTTAAACTTAACCTACAATTTAATGGTAGGTCTAATATCCAGTAGTGATTAAAAAAAAAGGTCGATCCAAATCTAATATATAAAACGATTCAACACTAAAAGAACCACTTAAAATTATTAATATCATGAATAAATATGAACTACGTTTATTATTATTATTATTATTATTATTATTAATCTGTTACGTCAAGAATCATCCTAATCATTTTTCAATCAGTGAAATTGAAAAATAACAACTGTAAGCAAAGTACTGACTCTATAATTGGTATTTACGAATAATAGTGCCTTTAGGCTTTGGAGAATACCTAGTTGGTGTGAAAACTGGCAAAGCTGAAATAAAAAAAATGCACACCAGATACATCTCAACCTGAGAAGTATAATTAATTATCAATCAATGGTTGTGTTTTCTGTTATATCATTATGATTAATAACAATAGTTGTTTAGTTGATTAACATAAATTATAGTAAGTTGACAACTAGTTGATAACTAGTTGATAGCTAACAATTGATCGTAATCAAACTAGTTGATAATAAATCGATTAGTTGTTTAAATTTTTTTTAAATCGATTTGTTAAAAATTGCCAACTAGTTGTTTTTCAACTAACGATTGGAACACTACTTCGACTTCATTATATTTCATGGAACTCAATTAATTATTCACCGTATTTCCCTTTTATAGATAAATAAATTTCATAAAATGAACATAGGATGGCTAAAAATTACAAAGATTGTTGATCCAAATAAATCAAAGTTCGATAATTTAAAATAATCTATTCATGAATATTGCTTTTAATTTCAATCGGTAAGTTCATTAATCTAAACGTTTAAAACAAGTTATTCATAAGATATACTATTTAATCACGTTAATGTTGTAAATATAAAAAATTTTTATTAATTTAAGTTAATTCATGACTATTTAAATATTTATTTATTTGCATCCGGTTAGTTTGGAGCATAAAAATTATTTGCATTTACATATATTAATACAACTAAATACCCTGGTTAATTATATACAATACACGTGTTTGCTAATTAAGAAGTTGTGACCAACTAAATCACTATATTAACCCGGGACTGACCTGACCCGGGTTCTTTCTGACCTGGGTCTGACCCAACCCGGGTTTTTTCTGACCCGGGTCTGACCCGACTCTGGTTTGATCTGACCCAACCCGACCCGGATTGGGTCTGACCCGGGTTGGGTTGGGTCAGACCCGACCCAGCTAAGACCCCTAGCTACAAGTAGAATTTTGGTGCATCGATTCTGTGAAGAATTTTCAAAAAGTAGGCATTTTGGCTTACTACCTCCAAAAGATCTGCAGTGTTTACTGCTCCCAAAAAGGGGAACCATTAAAGCCAGGTGCCTTTATATGTTTTTTTATTATTTAATTAAAATTAGTTATAGGTAAAATTGTCTTCCCGACATTTTTTATTAATGCTCCAAGACAAGTTTAGACACTTGTTTCTTGTATTTTTGGTGTTTTTCACTTTTTTTCTTTGTTTTTGTCTTATTGGGCTGATCTGTGACAACCAAAATTTACAATTTGATTGGCTGTCAGTCACATGATTGCACCTAGCTTTAACGGATCCCCAAAAAGGAAAGGCACCTACCGTATTGGATACAATCGTCTGGAGTAGCTTGAAAAAGTAACATGAAAGGACGTGCAAGATTCATTGGACACTACTGGATAAAGATTCTAGAAGTTTTTTTTAAGTAGTCTGGTTTATATGACTGCTTTCTGTTTAACATGCTGGGATCTTGGGCATTTTAGGTGAAACTGGGTTATCGATATTAACAATTTTTATTCTGAAAGTTTGATCAATTTATATAGAATAATTCTGCTTTAGCTAACTTTAGGTCCTGGGTAAAGATTAATAGTAACAGAAGGCCTACATGAAGCCCAAGGCTTTGATTTTATCGTAATATATTATTCTCTTTGCATGTAATAATATCAAAACTTAATAAAGAGACAGAGCAGGATTTCAGTTATAAAACAGTAAAAAAAAAATAATAAAAGTAAAAAAAATATATATAAAAGAAAATAAATACAAAAGGAAAAAAATAAAAAAAAAATAAACAAAAAAAATATTATAGAGAAAATAAAAGCAAAAAAATCATATCTAGTAGTATTACAAATTGAAAGTTAAAGAAATTGATTAGTTAATTAGTTGACAACTAATTAATTGAACTTTTGGATACCATCTAATTGATTAATTAATCAATTAGTTGCAACTAATCAATTAAAGAATTAAATATTAATCAATTGAAAAATTAATAATTTAAGTAGTAAATTAATTGCAATTAATCGATTGATTGATTAATTGCAACTAATTGTCAACTAGTTGAGCAACTAATTGATTAAAAAAATTTTGACAATTTGTGACACTAATATCTAAATAATAGTATAATTAAAACTCTAAAAATCCTCAGTCCCAACTTTTTTACAAGTACCAATTTATAAAAACTTTGCTATTAGTATACTTGTATATGACAAAAACTCTATTAAAAAGTAGTTTAAATACAGAGATTAGATCATATATAAGAAAAACTAAAATAGAGTTAAAAAAGTGATCTCCTTATAGGTCAGACTCTTTGGATGAAAAAAAGACTTTATTACTATAATTTATATATAAGTATGTTTATTTTTTTTTTATGTATATTAACAACCAATCATATTTAGCAATTAGCAGACAGATAGCAGTCATAAAACATGCTATGCTATGTAATAAATTATAATAAAAATTATAATAAAAACATATAAATTTACTATAAACTTTAAGCTTTATATTATTTTCAACTTACATATTAATCTTTTTTAAATTTTGGAGTTAAGCATATCAAAAATAGTAAATTAAGATTATTTAGAACACTTTTTAAAATTTTGCAAAAATTAATGACTTTGCTAGTTTGCTAATTTTGAAAATAATATTGTATGCAAATTTTATACTGAACAAGATGACAGAAGTAGGTTACCTTGTAAGAAAAATGGATTACCTATATACTAAAGTTAAAATTTTTTGGGGTTCAATATAAACATTTTTTGATTAAATAACCTACTTTAGGCCTTTAAGTAAATTGTTCAGCACATGATTTTACTTGCAATTAAGGTCAAAATGCACTTACTTGGATTTTTACTAAATAAAAAATAGGGTTAAAGTTCAAAAAAAATTTTTTTTTTAAAAAATTTTTTAGAAAAAAATTTTTTTCTGAACTTTAACCACATTTTTACTTAGTAAAAGGTTTGAGAAAGTGCATTTTGACCTTATATTAAGTAAAATCATGTGCTAAACAACTTTGCTTAATGGCCTAAAGTAGGTTATCTAATTATATTAAAAACCCAAAAATTTTAATTTTAGTACATAGGTAACTTATTTTTCTTACAAGGTAATTTACTTCCTTCATCTTGTTCAGTATATATAATAGTATTTTCAATCTTTTTTTTTTATAAAATTTTGCTGGCAAAATCATTAATTTTTGCAAAATTTTAAAAAAGTATTTTAAGTACCGTAACCTTAATCTACTATTTTTAATATGCTTAATCCAGAATTTGAAAAAAAGTTATATGTAAGTTGAAATAATGTGAGGCTTAAAGTTTATAGTAAATTTATACCGTATATTTCTAAAAATAACTACTCAGAAAATAAGCTACTCCTTGGTTTTGAGCAAAAAACCTAAAAACCTCTAATACCTAAAAATAAGCTACCTCGTATTTTCAAACTGAATAGTAATTTTTTTTATTTTAAAAATAAACTACCTTTCAAATCCATTAAACAAGTTTCTAGTAATGCTTATTATTTCCTAGTAAAAAAAAACATTACTTGAAAACTTGGTTTTTTTATTATTACAATATTGTGCTATTATTTTCTAACCAAGGATTTACATATATGCATATATGGAGTGTTTTCAATTAAAAGGGCCCATTTTTACATTTTTTTGAAAAATGAGTTTTCGTTAAATTCATATAAATTTTGGCATAATTGACTTTTTTTAATTATAAATGAAAGTCGAATTATATAATAAAAAATCAAGATAATGTAAAAAGAAAAATTACATGAGGCTGCGTAGAGCCAACACGTCATGAGTTTACCCGATAATCACCTGCCATCTTTAACCAATCAATATCGTGAAATTTGATTGATCCCAGATCAGTCCAAAAATCAAAACAAATAATTAAACTCAAATATCTCAAAATAAAATATATGTAAAAATGGGCCCTTTTAATTGAAGACACTCTATATATACTGTACTCTAGTGCCCAATTCAGAATTGGGCTGCCCCAGATAAGAATTTTGTAGCAGAATTAGGACTTTAGGTGACTTTAGGGTTAGGGTTAGAGCTAGTGTTAGAGGTAGAATTAGGCCAGATTCCAAATTGTGACAAATTCCAAATCCGGGTACAATATATATTTACTATTGTATATGCATATACATATCAATATCTTCTTTCCAAACTAACTTGATTCTGTTAGTAAACATACTAAAATTAAAAATTAAATAAATAAATTAATAAAGTAAAATAAAAATAAAACTTATATTTAAATAAAAATAAAAAATAAAAACAAGACAAACATAAATAAATTAAAAAAAATAAATTATTATAAATAAATAAATTAAGGATTTATTAATTTGTAACTGTGATTACTGTAACTCATTCCAACAAGCCAATCAAATTCTAAGATTAGGTGTAAAGTTACATATTTGAAAAAAGTCAAAACAAACATTCAGTTTGCCAAAAATTGCTTCTAAATTAAAATTTCACATATGAAACTACTTTTCATTTTCTAACAAAAAAAATTCCTTGCTAAATTTTAATGTAACTAAAGCCCTCTCTAATCCAAAAGCCTTATACCAAGCCTTACTCTAACCCTAACTTAATCGCACATTTTTATTTTTATAGAAAATTTGGATTGATAGTCACATTACACCTAATCTTAGTATTTATAGTTATAAAATTTATTCTGTAACCTATGGTTACAAATCAATTAATAATTAAAATAATAAATAAATTGTATACCAAAAAGTGCTAATAAATTTAAATTAATAAAAAAAAAGTAAAAATTCAATATAAAGTATAAAATGAAAAAAATAAAAAAAATATAAAAAAATAAAAAAATAAAAAATAAATAAAAAACGAACAATTAATTTGGGTTCAAATGGGCCAAATTCAGGGTCATTTGAACACAATTCTGGCTCATCTGAACCCAATTGGCTCATCGNAATTTTTTTTTAAAAAAATAAATAACTAAAAAAACAAATAAAACAAAAAAAGCAAAAAAATTAAAATAAAAAAAAACTTAAACAAAATAAAAAAAAAACTTAAAAAAAACTTAAAAAAAATAAAAAAAAACTTAAACAAAATAAAAAAAAAAAACTTAAAAAAAACTTAAAAAAAATAAAAAAAAACTTAAAAAAATAAAAAAAAAAACTTAAAAAAATAAAAAAACTTATAAAAATAAAAAAAAACTTAAAAAAAAAGAAATAAATAAGTTAAAAGTATTAAGAACATTTAAAAAAAAGTGTTAAAAAAAGATTAATAAAAAATAAAAAAATAAAAAAAATAAAAAAATCAAATAAATACAATAAAAAAAAGGGAATAGATATTTTTATATCCTGTTTTGGATATTTCTACACCCCTGTAAAAGTATATAAATTTGATTGGCTAAATATTATATACAATCTAATGCAGGTTTGTGTAATATCAGCTTGTAGATCAATACAATACGGCAGTGTTGTCACTTGGACGTGTCCATACTATGTTTTTTGTCCAACGTCCAAAATTGTCCAAAATCATCCAAGCCTATGTCCTATGTTTAACTAATCAATAAAGTAATTTAAAAAATATATAATTATATATTTTTTTTAAATGCTGGACTCATTGGTGAAAAAATTAAAATAGATTATCTTAATAAAATTTTAAGTAATTTTAATTTGAAAAAATGTCCAAAATGTCCAAAAAACGTCCAACTGACAACACGGCAATACAGCACATATTATACACAAAGTAACTTTAATAGTTATATTCAAGAAAAAGAAGTTCATATTTCAGTCACATGAGTTTTAGCATTGAAATTTTTTTACTCCTACCAATTCCTATATTCATCCCAAAGTGCAGAAATCTTTCTTGGTCCCAAGAGAATAGGGTTTTTACATATTTGTTGCAATAGTTTTTGAAAAAAAATTAAATTGTATTAGGAAACTTTTTTGTTAGAGTCAGACAGATTATTTGCTAGTCTAAATCTTGCTATAAATATGATTTTAGCAAAGTGAATGTTGTTTTGAATTTCTTTATGCTACACCTGATTCTGGTTTTTAATTGGATAATTTATGTCAGAAATTCATATGATCAAAAAATCGATGCTACGCCCTGGTGTAAGCAATTATGCTGATCACATATATAATGTATCCCAAATATCAACAATTCATAGTTCACTGCTAGATCAAAATTGGGCTATAATATTGGGTTAAAATGGTTAAATTATACCAAAATTCTGAGAGAAGCTTTTTGTTCATACAAAAAAGGTAGTATCATAGTGCAATTTTGAACTATTAATGATTTCTAAATATTTTCAATGTTTTATGCTTTTCTTTACGTTACTCCAATTTTGAAATTTTATTGAACTTTAAAATCTTTTTATACTAATATTTAATATAACGAAATGATGATCAATATAGGAAATATAATATAAGATATAAAGTAATTTCAAAGTTAAAAAAGTGAATGTAATACAAATTTGATTGGACTGTAAAATCTTTTATACCGATGTTTAATATAACGAAATGATGATCAGTATAAGAAATATAATATAAGGTATAAAGTAGTTTCAAAGTTAAATAAGTGAATGTAGTACAAATGATGTACTGATAAATTTAGTATAAGCTAGAGTTGGTAAAATTATGGGAGGACAAATTTAATGTTACACAAGTTTAATAGTAATGCAAAAATTGTCACTTTATATGAAAATCATGTAAATTTATATATATTGTGTTCGATCGATCAAAGTCTTAATTGTTAATTTTTTAAAAATAACCTGTCTAATGGATTTCTTTTTTTTTGAAACTCGAAATAGACAAAGGTAAGTAATTAATTATGGAGAAATTTTATAGCTGTTCTTTTATTATTAAAAAATTTGAATTATATATTCATGCTCAATTATTGTAAAATAAAAGAAACGAAGGTAAAAGATCATATATATGACTCAAAGCCTATAAGTTTTTTTCATTATTAATAATATTCTTTAATAATATTATTTTATTTCATACACCCAGATCTAGATTTCCACTCCTTAGCTCCATTACACACTTCTAGTAACCTACAGAAGATTGATGATTATAAGTATAAGTATTTTTTTTTACTCTTTTTTGCTTTTTTTATTTTGTATTAAAAACATTTCTAATCTTTGTAGTTACCCAGAGTTTCTCTGGTGTTCTCCAGTTCTTGTAGTAACTTGATGGTGATTCAATATGGGAGTTTGTTGGCACTCTTGTAAAAACACTTGCAATGTTTTGACGACATTCTTGTGGTGATTTGGTAGTGTTCTTGTTTTGATTCGACGGCATTCTTTGTGGTGTTTTGACATGGTAATTCGATGGGCAGGCTAAGCATAACAGCAATGAAAAGATTTAGAAAGGTAAATTTCTGACTGTGTTTCAAGAGAATCTGTAATAATTTAGTAGTGTTTATTTTATATATAGGTTTTGTTACAATATTTGAAAACAAATATACATAGTATGTTTTATTTAATGATAATAAACTTAATTTTATTTAATTTATTAGGTAATCAAGTTTGAAAATAGCAAGACATATAGTATTTAAATGAACAATATTGGTATGAATCCTATTTGGTATTTGAAGTCTGCTGAAAATGGATATTTGATACAATTTTGCTATGACAAAGACATAGCCAAAACTAAATAAAATAGTTTTTAGAATAGTTTAGAGTGACAATTTGTATCAAAAAAAAGATGTTTTATTATTTGAAATTTGCTAAAGCGGCTAATTAAATGGACATTGTATATTGTATAATCTGGCAAAGTATAGGGTAAGAAAAAACATTAACATTTAAATCACTAAAGGCAGCAACAATTCTAGCATAGCTAAAGGATGTTTTATTAAATTTCAAATGTATCAATAGTGGGAATTTTTGACAAATAAAGTAGGGATATTTTCATTTTTTAAAGAGAAAATAAAGCTATTGGCAGTAGTTACGCATTCACTATTATTATTGCCAACTTTCCAGATAAGAGGATTATAACCACCAAGTATTTCACCCGTGCCATTAACCTTAACAGCAACAACAGTACCAGATATATTATTACATAACCTATGAAATGTTTTACCTGTAAACCTATCCTACTACCTCTAAGTAAAAGTTTAAATTTATATGGAATTTCTTTATCATTATAAAATGCTGAACATACGCGGAGGAACAGTGTTATGATGGCCAGACTCAACGTACCGAGCAGGCTACTGTATCCTGCACAGCTGTGAGAACCGAGCTTAAAACGGCGAGCGTATCTACAGAAGAACAAACTTTTGCTTCAGATCCCAAGTCACCATCTCACTCTGAGGCAGAATCTATACTTACAAATCAACTTTCTTACTCAATGCCCTGTTACAACAAATTCTTACAATTCTACAACCTACCTACTCTTGACTCATCACAAACTATAGAATCATTTCTAACTTATATACAAGAAAACCATCCATCATACTATTCACCAAAATTCATCAAAATCTCAATCTACACTGATAAATCCTTGGACTATAAAAAGGCACATATATATGTACCTTGTGAACTTTGTCCATTACACAACCACTCCTTACTACCTTTTGAGGACCTTCACTATTGTGCTCATATTCCACTCAAATCTCACACAGACTCTAACTCTGACAATATACCCACTACAACAAATCTAACCAGCCTCGTATATGACAATGTACAGCTACTTGAACAATCTAATACAAAAGATTTACATCTTACAATTGCCACTCACAATGTCAGAGGATTTAATATACCTGCAAAGAGACAAAGTTGGCAGGATTACTGTACCAACTATAATATCTCTATTGCTTGTATTACTGAAACCAAAATCTCGCATAAAACAAAACTTTCATTTTGCAATAATAATCAATATACTTATTATTGGGCTAATTCAGAAAGCTCAATAGAAGGAGCAGCTATCATGATTCGAAACTACCTTAAACCTCATGTACACAGCTGCCATACTCATCCAGGTGGAGCAGTTGCTTTGGATTTCTTCTTTAAAGGCAATATTAAGTTGCTTGTTATCTCAGTATATCTGTCCTCTACAGATATGTATAGAAGAAACCAAACACAAAATGCTTTAATCAACTGGATATTACAGGCACAACAATCCAACCTACACCCTATCATACTTGGAGACTTTAATACACAGGACAATATATATAGCTCCTCATCAAAATTTAAACTTATCAACTTTCTACATCGCTTTAATATGTTTGATATTGGTGCACACTTAAACAATACACACCATACCTGGACAAACAATCATAACAAAAGCAGAATTGATTATATTTGGACTAACTCTTTCAATATTCAATTTCTTTTATCATACAATTTAGACAATAGCAGCACTAGTACACTAAGTGATCATCAACATTCTGGACTTTTCCTAATGCCTTTAGTAAATTCCCTCGCTTCCATACTGGTATTAGCCGTAGGATCTTTGATTATAGAGCTATGTCTTCTGACCAGTGGATAGAATTTTTTGAACTGTCAGACCAGCTATTTACACAGTACAACATTCCTTTATCAACTAATACTCAAGAAAATATTAATAAGACATGGCAAATATACAGCATTGTATTACACAAGCAGCAACTCAAATAATTCCTAATAAAACTACTCATAAACGAAGCTACAATCACAAATATACACCCCATTGTACTGCACTCCACAATGGACTCAAGAAGCTTGGCCATCTAATCAAAGTTATTAGAAACAACTCTAATCCACACTTACCACATATAAACTCACACATTCTACTTATTAAATCATATACCAAATGCAATCTCAACCCACTTACCTCACTAGACCAAAACTATACCCAGCCCTGGCTTTAGCATGCCTATGAAATCTGGAAGCAGGTCTATAAAGCTTACCAGATGGAGCACTCTCTTCTTCTCCGACAGCAGATTAACCAGGCATCAGAGAAAAGATGTGAAACCTTGGTTTCCAAACCTACACAAGCTATTAACAGTATTCTTGATAGATACAAACCCCCTATCCATTTTACTAATATCAAACTTAACAATCAACTAATTACTGACCCTAATATTATCAAGCAACATGTTCAAGCACACTTTTATAACTGGACAGCATTCAGACCTATTAATCAACTATTATTTGACAATTTCTGGTATCAATATTACCAACCTCTTACTCATATTAACTCTAAGTGGTATACTCCTCTTA